>WOGJ01107720.1:0-10580 GCA_015342185.1 Leptinotarsa juncta | reverse complement strand
AAGGGCAAACTTTTCAGTTCACCCTGATAAGTTACTGCGTAAAAATCAAAGTATTTTTCACAAAGAAAAATCTTCTATTTATAAGGTAACAATTACCCAACAAAAAAAAAAGGTCGATAAAAACTGATTTTTTCCTTCACAAAAAATGACTTTCGTTGAATATCAATATAATCTCCAATGAATGCATTCGTCATCCAAATACCATCGATTCAATCCTGAATTTAGTTTTTTGGTTACATCTTGAATGGTCATATATTGAGTGCAGGTCCTGAAGAATTGCTTTGTTGGATACCTCTTCAAGATTCCAAAATTTAGAAAACTTGGAAAGCCGTAGCATTGATATATAAAAAAATATATGCCTGGCAAACTCTCTTATGTCCGTTATAATATGAAATTTTTGTCAATCATTTGAAGTTCATCTTAAGGAAAATATTTGGTGAAGAATTTGAATGTTGATGAATGTATCGGCGTTCTGCATGGGCGACCGTTTGCATCTCTCTGAAGTACAGAATAGAACGTAAAATATACCTGAGGTCTTCTTCAATCCGAGAACAATCTATTTTGGCCGCTAACTGGCGAAAGAAAGTACCGATGACAATGAGACGTATTTCTTCGTCTTTTTGAGACCACATAGAGATGAACCATATCTAAATTAACTCTCCTAGATAAAAAGAGATTACAAAGATTTCGCACAAAAGTAAGCAGTTTATCTCTAGAATTACCAATACAGTGACTAAGAAGATCTCGTATGTGACTTGGGTGGAAACTTCGAGGTCATCCAGTGCCGAACGAATTTACTGTTGCAAGTGAAATTTGTTCGGAAACTTGAAACGTTAAATTTTTCGTTTGTTCAAGATAAATTTGATATTTAGTGTGCTTAAGGATGTTGAAGAATCAGTTTCGATGAAATATCATTGTCATAACCAGCGAGAGTATCGTTAGAAGTGAGAGGCCTAAGGCAGATGAGATATCGCGTTCTTTAACTTTATTTGAAATAATGTTTGTGATATTCCCTTTGAATTGTTCATCAATTACTGACGGAACAGAGAAAGTTTTGATGTTCCTCTCTATCATTGTTGTTAGAGATATTTTTCTCTGGTTTTTCGAGTATTGTATGGGGAAAATCCTGAATACGAAAGTAAGTTGATCATAATTGGAAGCCTCCAGATCACTTCAGATAGGACAAATGCTACGCAAATTCTAGCTGATCTGGGGATTCTCCTCACAATATTGGTAGAGTTATTGAAATCAGCCAATCTTTTCAGATATGGTTATGTACCTTCATCTGTTTTATTCGGGTCATTTGAAGAATTTTTAATTATTAAATCCTTTGACATCAAAATGCTATGTTCTGAATTTGACATTGAGGTTTTGAAAATTTTTCTATTAAAATTTGGATCTGAATGAATAATGACAAGATTTACTAACATTGTCCATATCGTATGATTGTTTCAGTTCATCGTCACATGCGGAATTCATTCAAATTAGTGAAAATCGGTCTATTCGGAATTGAAAACTTGGACTTGATTAGCGAGAAAGCACAAGGGTCCTAGCTGTAATATTTGAGATTGTGGACAATTTCATTGATCAATTTAAATCTACTATAAAGTGAACACATTCTGCACAAAGTCCCTATCAATCCATGAGTTTTATCGTATTTCAGTAATTCGTTTAAAAACATTCTCTCCAAGAGAGATATTTAAATGCAAATTAAATGTTGTCAGTGACTGTTTTTCAGATGAATCAGATATGAGCAACTATGCAGCAGAAAATGTGGCAGCTTATCGTTATAATCTATATGCACTTTCGAATCACAGTGGGACTATTTACAGTGGGCATTACACTGCTTACTATGGGACGCGGCGGCACTAATACAACATAGCAACACAGGTTACAAATGTGATATCAAAAATAACAAAAACAAAATGTAAACTTGCACAAAACACCATTGTCTTAGACCTTAGACCATCGATTTGCATATAACAGTGTTAAAATATTATACCACTTCATGATAGTTCACAAAACACTTTTCCTAGAAATGAATGATTTCTAGAAAAAACACAAAAGGTCGGAATATTTTCTACACGTCAAGTATATATTACATTCAAATAAAAGGAATGAATTTCACTATCCTCATATTACATAACAATATTTGCCCTTATGCAACATACATTTCTCAGATTTATCCCATACCCTATCCTTGGCATTACATTCAATATTGACATAACTTTTATTACAAATCTCACAATAAAGTCAGATTATTTTTCTCATTTTTATTCTCATCAATACAGAGCACATAGTTTTTTATTCCGCAGTACATTTCAAATTCAACATCAAAAAGTTGCTGGAACTTGTAGAATTCCTGTCACATTTATATTCTAAAATGTGTTGATACAGGTATTCTTTCTCCTCAAAATGTAAGTTCCATGTTTCCGTTAACACTGAATGCCAAGGTGTGCAAAGATGCTATAAGTGCCACGTAGATGGACACAAAGAAGACTCGATGAAATGTCCAGCATATAGGAAGCTACAGGAGGCGCGGAAGAAAAAAAAGGTGGGGAAACCAGCTCGTAATATGGATAATATTATTGTATTGAAGGGCAATTTAGACAGTGGTAGAGCAACTACTGACCAGATGTATAACCATATGGAAGAGAAAGAAAGAGTGATTGAATAGTGACTGAAAACATGGACGTCGCAATATACATAAGCAATAAAAAATACGCAACGAATAAACGCAGTGGACCAGGCTTCGTGTGGATTGAAATCAAACGGTTTATAATCTACGGATGCTACATATTCCCCAAATATAGATATAAACACTTTCAAAACATTCCTAAAAGAGCTTAGACAAGGAGTGAAAAAACATAAAATTGAGATAATAGCAGAAGGGGAAATCAACTACAAATCCTACACGTGGAACTCACAGGTGAAAGACAAGAGGAGCAAATTATATCTAAATGGCTATGCGAAGAATATCTCTTAGTTTACAACATCGGCAATGTGCCGATGTTGTGCATCCTATATTGACCTGACTTCCAACACCAACAAAATTGCAAAATGTGTAAGCAGCTGAAAGGTCATAAAAGAAGAGAGACTGAGTCACCATCAACATATAGTGTACAAGATCATAGGAGAACAGAACAGATGCACGATCAAGGAATTCTAAGGAACAAGAATAGTGGAGGAAGACCTAGAGACATTTTTTGAGAAATTAGACAGTCATTCGCTACGAAAGGGGATGGTGTCGAAATGGTACTATTAACGAAAATTTTAGAAGCAGCATGTAACAAAATTTTTCGGAAGGAAAGAGTGAAAGGAAATGAAACTCCTGTATACTGGTGGTCCGAAGATGTTGCAGAAAAACGTAAGACATGGGCTCAAGATAAAAGAAAAGTGGTGAGATCGAACAGAGGGAATGATGAACTACAGAAAAGTATGAGTCGAAATGAATACAAAAAAACCAGAAATTATCTGAAGAAAACAAAATTTGAAAGCCAATCAGGAAGCGTGAAAAACAGTGTTAAAAGAGTGAATGCGGATATCTGGGGAAGGGCTACCAAATTTAGTTACCAATTGGGTTAGAATCGAAAAGCTGATTGGACTAACCAAAGAAGACCTAACACGTTGTTTCGATCTCACCAGATTAAAAAATGGGACCGACTTCCAGCGGCACCGGTGGAGATACCACCGTTCACAATATTTGAACTCATGAAAGCCAACAGAAGACTAAAAGAGAGAAAAGCCCTCCTTTCGGATGAACTTCCAACGGAAATTTTCGATGTTGTTGTTGAGGCTCACCCGTAACAATGTCTGAGAATAAAGAACCTCAAAAAATTCCTCAAAGCCAGAATAACGTTAAATGTATAAAGTGCTCTCAAATCCTCACCATGGGAAGGTATCTTGAAGGAAATCAAAAGAAGAGATGTACCTGCATAAATGTAAAATATAATTACCAGCTACCTCAAAGAAAGGGTGCTAATAGTAGGATACAAGGGAGAAATGAACATCAGGGATGTTTCACAAGGTTCCGTAATTGGTCCCACATGGTGGAACATATGCTATGATGTGGTAGGCAATCTGACGGTTCCATCATAATGACAAATATCGATTGTACACAACATAACGAGTTTTTTCAAAATATACTGATTCCTACATATTTTTCATTATCTATCATTGATGTTTTTGCAAACTACAAATGATTTTTGCGGCTTTGATTATATAATCTCACTTTTCGTTTGGTACAAATTATACTGTTTGAGGTTCCCAAGAAGAGTTAATGAAGTCACGAAATCTTTAATAGGAAAAATCTCATTTTTCTTATACCCGACTGCAATATCTACTAGAGAATTTCAACTGTCCTCTTGACTATGCTATATTAATTATCAAAGTAATAATTTTTTGTCACCTCTGGATTTTTCTATTTGGTTTTCTGTAACCTTAAAGTAGCTTCGCTGGCGTCACACGACCTTGGAATTCTGCCTTGTGACCTTGATATTCTGTTCTCGAAGTCAAGGTGAGAGTGAGAGGTGTGTATACATATGATTGACTCATTCAGTCAGAACGTTGACACGGCAGTGCAAGGATGCATAGCATTGCTTCTTCTGACACCTCACCACAGTTCGTTCTACTCGATTCGAAACACGCATACTTCATAGTTGTAGAAGATGCCAAGAGGCGGCTCCAAAGACTTACCTCGGCACCTGAATATACAAATGATCATGAATATCTGTGTACTCAAGGTCGAGTGAATTTTTTTCTCATATGCATTTCCGTGTATGCATACTTTTAGATATTTTCAAAGATCATATCAACAACAATGATATTTGTCATATATTAGTTTGTTCTTCAACCTTCGCTTACAGTTTTTTTTGTACCTTTCTGTCAATTTGCGATAACAAGAACACATTGCATAAATAGAGTGCGATATTAAACAGTCCAAATTTACGTAGCGGTATTATAATTTCCACATCTTGGTTTTCACCTATAAACTTCCAGGATATAACAATAATCATAACATACTTTTCTGGAAGTTATTCACGGTCTTATTATTTTTTAAGTATAGTAGGTGTGACTCATGTTTTCCCACCCATGAAAGTTCTTTCAATGCCTTTATGATATCATAAACTTCCAATAACTTTGAATATGAGGCGCCAAGAGCATATTTATATGGTGCTGCTACCACTTGTGCTGATTGGAAAAAAATTAAAATTTGAATGTCAAAAATGAAAAAGAAGGATATAGTGAGGCTATGCAAGATATAATAATTTGTTGATTTGAGACAGCTCTAGTCACATTCATCCATAACTCGTGACGTCACATCGTCTTGAGTGTGACATTATAACGTTTGACCTTGACGAATGACCTCAACTAGCGTATCTTATAGCGTGAGCTTGTGGTACTTTTTTCCTCATTATTTGCGGTTTTAGCGAAATCTTATCGTTTGGCGGGAGTTGGTCGTGTTCCGCTTAATTGAAGATTTCCATGTGTTGCATATCTCTATGCTAGCTTAACTAAATGCACAGATGAGCAACATATTTGCGACTTCTTTAAATTTTCTCCTAAACCATTGTTTCAACATGAGCCCACTTGATGTTATATCCAAACACGTTCTGCTATTCCTGAGTTGCTGGTTTCTGTTTGCTGTGTATGTTTCTTGTGCTCGGCAATGCGAACTTTCAAAGGCCTCCTAGTTTCATTGATGTATGATTCTCGACACTCGCAGAGTATCCGGTAAATGCATTTCTGGGAATCGCAGTCCGCGTTTGGTAGCCTGGTTTTTGTGAGGCTACTACAGATACTGTTCCCAGATCTGAAACAGATTCTGATGTTATACTTGGACTTAATTCTTCGTATCTTTTCTGACAAACCTCTGATGTATGGCGGCTTATATTCCTAGTGATGGTTCAAAAACTGTCCTATGTGAGTGGGTTTTCGATATACAAATATTTCGCATTTTGTATCGGTTCGCTTCACTAATACGTCTAGAAACCGCAATTAGATGTGAACTCCCTACTCCACTTAGAAATTGGTGGAAGGACTTACGTTGTTGATGTGCTTCAGGAAGGTATCTAATTTTGCGCTTCCATGATTCCATAATATGAAGGTGTCGTCTACGTATCTCAATCAGACTCTGGGCTTCTTCAATGGCCAGAGTTTCAAACCACTCCATATAAGTTATAAGCGGTGAAAGTGGCGATCCCATTGGCACTCTCTCATCTTGCGTAAAGAATTCGTCCTTCAGTTGGAAGTATCAGTTTCGTATACAACACCCTAGTAAATCCATGTTTACTTGTATCGGTGAGTTTGTTATATCTTTCAGGTCTGAAGTTGTGGAGGAGACCTTGATGTGAATTATATGTGCACATGTTCCCATCCTTAAAATCCTTTCTTTCCGCGGTCTTACTATTCTGTGCAAAGTCACCCTGATCGACCTCTGGGTGTTCCTTGTTTCCGAAAAATTGAGAGAAGAAAAACGTTTATTTGCTGGCTATTGTGGACTGCGTCCGACGACCAAAAAAAATTTTTCAGGTAGGTCTCTATCTTTGGATACCTTCCTTTGTATGATTTGAAGTGCTCCTTCGACAGGGACGTTGTTGTGAAGGCTTTCCACGTCGAAAATTATCAGTTGATCTTGCTCTTTGACTTCAATTGCCCGTAGTAATTTAACAAAATGCCTTAAATTTTTCACAAAAGATAATGTTTTTCCTTGAAGTGATATAATTATTGGTAGTAAAAATCTGGACAAATTCTGAGTGGCTGAATATCTGGAGCTAATGATCGGTGTGAGCGGAGTATTCTTCTTGTGGATTATGGTTAGTTCATTCATGTGAGGGGTCTTACTGTGGTGCGGTGATGACATGTTGCGCAATCTTTGTTTTTTCTCTATCTATGAATTATGCATACAATGATTTTCTTCATGCTACTTCAGATATATACGTGTAGCATATGAATATTATTGTAAGAAAAATTTTAAGTATTCATACACTTGAGAAAGCTAGTGTGCTAGCGAAACATGTTGCGATTATATTTTTCAAATAAAGTTTGGGGAGATCAAGTCGTGAGATGTAGTTTTTAAAAATAACTTCTGCATTTTGATTCAAACTTCTACAATTGAATCGGCCTATTGTGGGTAGTATAACGAAAATATATTATGAGGCCTTTTTCGCTTCGAAAAATGATAAATAATGTTTCTTGACATCTAAAAGAATATAATGATGTTAATATCATCGAAATCCGGAGACCGGAAGTGACTTGTTTTTGACGAATTCAAAATCTTCTATTCCCAAGGGATCCAAATATATGTAAAGATATGTTAAAAGTAAATGATCAAATTTTCATATTTTCTCTCCATATCTCTACAAATCCACATGTGCTTCTCATATGAATTTCGAAAAAGAGACAAAATCGGCTACGACAATGACGACATACCGATAACGAATAAACGCACACAAAACCTAAGCTCACAATGAGACCTGATGGGATACCTTTACTTTTTATACACAAATGTTTATACACTTCAGCAATCCCATTACGAAACATCTTCAATCAAATTTTTTCTCTAGGTACATTTCCAGATTATTGGAAACATACCTTCCTGAAAGCAATACATAAACTAGACGATCAGGAAAATTTCAGGAATTATAGAGTAGTTTGCAATCAGTCAGAGATGGCTATGATGTTCAATTCTCTGCTTACAGAAAAAAAACCTGGGACTGTAAATCTTTACTCAATTTCCAACAACTCGATTTCTCAATTGGTAAATCCACTTGTATCAATCTTGTTCTTTACACAAACTAATCAACTAAAATTTTGAGAGAAGGCTACAAGTTAACTCAGTCTATACTGACTTTTTCAAAGCCTTCGATAGAGTCAACCACGGCCTACTTATATTTAAATTTCAAGCGCTTGGTATAGGCGGGAATGTTTTGAAAATAATCAATACCTTTTTAACTGGTAGAACTCTGTCTGTAAAATACGGAGATACAACATCTACGCCCATTCAGGTTCCATCAGGGGTACCGCAGGGATCCCATATGGGCCCACTGCTGTACAACTTGTTTGTATCGGACATAGAGTTTGTTTTCAAATATCCAGAATTTTTGCTGATGATCTCAAACTTTATCGATTTATTACTTGCTGAATCAGTTCAAAAAAATTTCGAAGCATTTTCCATATCGTTTAGAAATGATTTGTTAGAGGTAAACATTGATAAGTGTCAAATCATTACGTTCGATAAAATTAAACGGCCAATATTCTCTCTTAAAAGAGAAACATTTATTCGCGATCTAGTTGTTAAATTTGATGGCGATATTAATTTCAATCTCCAAGTATCAGAAAGTGTGGCAAACAGTCTCAAAATGCTAGGTTTTGTGTTGAGAATTTATACTCATTTTCAATTGAAACAAAAAAGATTTTATGTTGTGCTTTCGTAAGATCCATGCTTGAATCTTGTTCGGTTATATGGGACCCATACTGTAATGTAAATATCGATTTGATTGAGAATGTCCAAAAGAAATTCTTAAAGAATTATTGTACTTTAAATTTTGGTATTCGACGAAATGAATATGAGTACAGTCAACTCTTGAGTTTCCTCTTCAAATCAATAAGATAAACAGATAAACTGCCCAGAACTACTTCAACTAATAAGTTTTCATGAAAGACGCGAGGAGAACTGTTTCATCGGCGTAAAGAGAAACCGCCAGGTGATCAAATATCGGAAGGTCGCTCACGTGAAGGCTGTACAATAGTGGAGACAGCAGAGCTCCTTGAGGCACTCGAGCTTGGATTTTCCTGACGGGAGACCGGATTCCTTCAACTCGGACATGAAATGTTCTGCCTTTTAGAAAGGATCTAATCCTCCGAATCAGGCCCCGAAGTAGGTCGAAATCAAGCATTTTGTGTAGTAGACCTTCATACCATCAGAAGGATTTCAAAATGTCCAGGAGGACGAGATGGACTGTCTTCCTATTGTTTAGCTCTGAGATGGAATTTTCGATCATCAGGAAGAACATTTCGGTCTTCAACTTCTTCGGTCAATCTTTGCAACACTTCACGTTTAGCCAACTTAGCCGTTGAGCAACGCAGATTAATCGGACGATGCTTCTGGGGAAGCAGCGGGTTCTGGCCCTGTTTCGGAATCATTACGACTACGGCATGCTTCCATCTTCGGGGGAAGTATCTGAGGGCGATTGAACTGTTGATTATTTCCAGTAGGTATCTGATGAAGTTCTCCGGGAGCTAGTTCAACAACCTACTTTTGATTGAATCAATTCCCGGAGCCTCTTGGGCGTGGAGGTCCTAATGTACTCTCTCAATTCTTCCTCTGAAGCAGGACGGATCACGTCGTCATCATTTTCCCTAAAGATATCACGGTCAGTATCAACATCCGGATCAACGTTGAGTTGGAACTGACTCTCCATTGTGTCTGCAAAGACCATCGGCTTCTCGGCGGGGAAGTAGTAGATGTCGCGCTGTCAGTGGAGAGGGGATGTTGTAAACTGAGATTAGTCTATGACAACCTCTTCTCAGTTGGAGTTCAATGCCCACGGCTTCCGTGCAGTGTAACTGGTTCGAGTTAATGCCGAATTTACTTGAGGAAGATTAAGTTTGACAAAAATGCCAACTTTTTCTCCAACACATCCAACACGTTCTCTATGGTAGAAACTGTAGTTTGGAATTCCAAAAGATTCATTATGCAGGTGGGTTTCCTGCACAAGTGCAACATCGATGTTATGTTCTGTCAGGAAGTTCTCAAAATCGTGTTTTTTGTTTGAAATAGTATTGGCATTCCAAAATACAACCTTATGAGAGCTACGCAATGTAGGTTATCTAGCCGTTAACAAGCTCCCGTTAGCACTTCGGTGTTCACCGTAACGGGAAACTGAATGAAGAGTTTCTTCATCTGGTCCAGGGCGGAGCAGATGTCATCAACCTTCGACGGGCGAGGACTAGAGGGAGCCGCGGACGGCCAGGCGGAGGTGTTACCGCTCTTGGCCGCTCCTGCGTAGCTCATACCCGGGCGTGTACCAGATGCTCCGGCGAGACGCCGTCCAGATGGGGGTGGATTTCAGGGAGCATTTGCAGCTACCTTGGTCCTCCTGCGAACCTTGGGGAACTCAAGACAACCGCGGTTATCAACGTAAATCTCCGACATCTTTGGAGCCATCTCCTCCTTTTCCTGATGATGCTCACATGAGGAATGAAGATACGATTTAGCGTCCTCCTGACATGTTGGAATCCACATTAAAACGTTAGACCCTCCTAGTTATCATCGTCGTCATTTCATCACCATACAAATTTCTTAAGTCCTATTGCTAACCCTTCATTTTAATACCGGCAATGCTTCATCGCCCCACAAACAACGATTTATTTTACAAGCCACAACACTGAACCGGTCATGCTTACGCTGACCTTCACTGATCGCCTTATCTCCACAACGGATAACCTCGATAGCATCTCATTCTCATACGTCAAACCATCCTCTCACTCTTACAGATTCACCTCTTATGAAACAAAAATTCCTTCTGAAATCTGAGTATATATCTATATTCTTCATGGAAATCAGGTCACAATCACTT
>WOGJ01107697.1:0-10121 GCA_015342185.1 Leptinotarsa juncta | reverse complement strand
AAAAATTTCAAAATCTAAATTGAAATGTATCTTATCTAGTAACTGTATTTACAACTTCCAAGAATTTACTCAGTTGATCGCTGAAAATCTTCATTTGTTCATGGATAATCACAGTGATTGAATATAATTTCCCATTTTATTGTTACGGAATATATTCATACATTTATCTATATTTCATTCATTTGACATTCTATACATTTCATATATATTTTTTTTACATTTTATACATCATACTTCATATATTTTAAACATTTACGTTTTATATATAATTCATACATTTTACATTTTATATATTCATATTTAGTCATCCCTTAAAATGTATTTTATCTTGTGTGTAGATCATATGTTTTTATTCTTAAATTATTCTATCATCTATCTTTAGTTATTTGGGTTAATGTTTGGACATGTCTATAAAATGTAAAATTTTCTTGAGACAAATAAAAATGAAATAAAATTAGCTCCTCCGTTTCCCATTCGGTTTCAACAATATCCAACAACCTGGAAACATAATTTGTGTGATTGATTTCTTTAGGAAATTTATAAAATGTGAATCTGTTTATCAGTTACTGTTTACTTCTTATGGTTCATACAAATCAAAAACAGTTACAACGTATATTTATGTTGAAAAGAACTGAAAAATTAACTTAAAACATGTACTTCTCAAATTGTATTGCTTTCTCGAAATTGGGAACTGTCCTGTTTTGGTTGGTTTCTGGGTTTTGCCGTGGTCTTCTTTGGTTATAATACCCAAACGTTTCAACTGCAACTGCGGTAGTTATCTTCAGTGGCGTGGTAGAAATACTCTTGTTGACGTATTAACTTAAACTGAAGCTCTCATTTCTGCCGTGTCAGTTATAGTGCTGATTTTTCGCGCGATTTGGGTGACTTGGCTTCGTTTTGGCGCTTTTCGAAGCTGTGTGCCAGATCTTTGGTAGATATATTCTTTCTTCTTTGAAGTTCTCTTGGTGTTTACACCAAGCGCCAAAATGAAAACAAGTTCAGGTAATAAACCATTTTTTAATGTTACCTTATTTATTAATTGTCAGTTTTAGGTTGGAAATTAAATTTACCCTTTAATACATAAGTTACGTTATCACACGTTATGCATGTGTGTGTCTGTTGGTGTGTGTGTACCCACACCTTGTACTGATTTTAATATTTTATATGTATTATTTAGTACTATTTTTAAGCTTTGTAACCATGATTTATCATGTATACAATAAAGCATATTCTCTCTCTCTCTCTCTCACACTCTTGATGACATGTATTGAATTTTATTTGATATGAACTGTGGTAAAATTGACCGATACTTGATGAAAATCCACTATAACATACGTTGATATGAACTCCCAATAATCATAGCTGCTTTTTTCTAAATAACTAAATTAAACAAATTCAAGCTATAACAGTAGCTGCTTTCTTGATAGTTGTGGTGATCAAATGAAAAAAAGAAAATGTCTTCATTTTCAATCTGCGAGATTTCACATAATGAAACACAATAGACTTAAAAAATAATGCATTTTGTGTTGCATTGGCCAATTCATCCAGAACTTTCAAATATAATATCAAATTGTTATAAATAACTATAGAAATGTATTTATTTCAACGTTTAAATGAGTAGATACAGTTACAATGTACCCAAACTAGGAATGAAAATATTTGATAGTTCAGAATATTCATTCACTGACAAAACATTTCACACATAAGGTCTATGTGATTGTCACAGGAGGAAACGCTTACATTACTTAAGATATCAGAGTTAAACAAACAGTTTATGATGATTTTGAACTTCTAAGCGAAAACACTGACGTAATCATGCACTCAATACCATTGTGTTGTAATAGGAAAGTCCTAATTGACCTTTACGCTAATATTGGGATAACTGCATAGTCGAAAACTTACATGCCTCGTTTCATACTCTACAATTTTTTGTCAATACTCGAGTAAAAACGTCGATCATGACGTCGCTAACATTCAATATGAACTTGGCAACACCACTGAACTTATTCGTATTGCATAATTTTATTTTCTTTTTCTTCTGACTGTATTATTATTGTTCTCTTTCTCTCTCTATCTCTCTCTCTATGAAACGAAATATCTGAAAAATTAATAATATGAGGTAATGTATTCAAGTAACATTCACTAAACACTAGAATCACTTCTTCAGACGTAGAACACGCCTGAAGAAACTATTGTATAGTGAAACACTTGTACCTTTATCAACTGTTTAGTGAAAATGTCACACAATAAAGTGTAACTTAAAACGTTATCATGGATTTCCTTCCAAGTATCGGTCAATTCCATCACATACAGTGTAAAGTCATTTAAACTCCGAGTTCTCAACTTGTATTTTTTTTTTCGTCAATATCAAGGTGAAGGAAGTCCAGGTCCATCTCAATCGCCTTCTCAAGTATGTCTTCCACCCCCTGTTCCTCGAATGACTTCACCCCAGCATCGTAGAGTAGTTACGAGCCCCGTCGGCAATACTCAAATGCGATTTGTAACAAATGCTGTTATTCAACAACGAATTCGAATGCAATCACCAATGCCGAATTTCCAACAAAAACCAGGCACACTGTCACCCTTGCATAGTCCATCACCTCAGCAATTAAGTATCACACATCAACTACACCTGCAAAAGCAGTTTCAGCAACAAGCTCTACTGCAACAACAGCAGCAGCAGCAGCAACAACAACAGAATGCAGAAGCCACCCAAGCTGACCCTAATGTGATGCATTCGCAGCGCACAGCTCAGATTTTGCAACACAGAAATCTGATAAGACAGCAGAGTGTACAGCAACCAGTAGGTCCTCAACCTTTAACCCCTCAACAACATCAGTTGATGATTCAACAACAGAAACAGTTGAAGCAACAGCAGCAGCAACAAATCGCACAGATCCAGGCAGCTAGTAGATTGCACCTGCAGCAGCAGCAACAACAACAACAAAATCCTCCACATTCGCCAATGCCTCCTAAGAGCCCGATGGTCAACCAACAAATCATGTCTCCTCATTCTATGCCTCCATCGCCAATGCAAATGCCTCCGAAAAGTCCCATGGTTTCTGGTTTTGGGAATTCTCAACCGAATCCCAACTCCCCAGCTGCAAGAAGTCCAGCTTTCCATCAAGGGATGGGTCAACCTCCAACGAGTCCAATGACACATGGGCAGTATCAACCACCAAGCTCTCCTATGCCCAGGAGTCCCATGGTTAATCCGATCCAGTCTCCTCACAGTATGCGAAGGCCTCCTAGTGCCAGCTCTAGTCCAGCTATGCCTGACAGACCTCGTAGCGAAGAAAATCCAACTACGCCTAGACCTTCATATTCTATTGAACACTTAATGCAAGAGACTTTGAGTCAAAACAGTCATTCCATGCAGTATGGGAATGACAGTGGGATGAATAACATCGGACTTTTTAATAATGATATTAATAATCAAAATAACCAAAGAGATAACATGCAAGGAGGCGGTGGGGGTGGTAATCCCAATAATCCATGCAATCCAATACCTCTTCCAACAGGTTTTGGGAGGTTTGGATACATCAAACTCGGTTTGAGAGGCGGATCTCCTATGTGGAACTATGGAAGGGGCGCTAAGAGAATTCCCACTCCTCCTAATATGGTGAATAAAATCGATGATAAAGTTAATTCGGAATCGAATGCAGTTCAGAAGATTAGAAAAGAATCTCACCTGAGTAAGGTGTCAATTCTCAAGAGAAAGGTTGCTTCAAAAATGAATTTCCAGTCAACGGCTGCTGGAAAAGCTAGTTCTCTCGTAAGTACCGACTACAACGACTTGGACGACAGTTCGTCCACTCCTCCTGTAACTCCTCCTCCTTTAACATCCGTTGGTAGAGGCGCCATACAAAAAACTCTGCCCAAGAAGATATTAGAGAGTCAAAGATCCAAAGAATCAGTTATAGAACTACATAGTCCAGACAACAAGCAGCTAGATATGATGGATTATGACGATGACACAAACACTGTTCTTTCGGCAGAAGTTTCATTGAGTTCCGTAGCCCAAAATGACGGGGATGAAATGGTGGAAATTGACACTTTGTCTCAGCAAGATTTAACAGAAGGTTTATCCAGTCCTCTGGAATCCGACCAGATAGCAGACGAGTATCTGTTGTTTCCAGGAAATATGGTCGTTGATATGCCTGGAAACCATTATTCTGACAAAGAAGAAGAAGATGAAGAAGTAGAAGGAGAATACACGGGGGAGAACATGCATATAGTCATTAGGAGTCCTACAACCAGCGACGATGAGTTCATAATGCAAGGAAAAACGAAAAAGTATAACCTAGTTCCCCATACTGGTGAACTATTGAACATGCACGGCGCGCCGGAATCGCCGGATCAAGAAGAGATTACTGCAGAACCATCTCCTGAAACAATCGATGAAGAAGGCTTGAATAATTATGACGGCTCTGAGTTGCTGATTATTGATCAAAATAACAAGTCTCCCGAAGATTCGATTTCGACAAAAGAAGATTTCGAGGAACTAATTGACGAAGGGTCCAGAAAAAATAATTTGTCCAAAAGAGAAATTACCACTAAACACTTGAACGACTTTCACAAGTATGCTAATATTTTCAATTATAACAAAAACGTTCAAACCATACAAACTCCACCGCAAAATACTGGTAGAGTTACCAATGTACCACAGAAAATGACTCCAAAAATTTCTTTCATCGGCAATTCTGTAGTACATAGCGCCAAGACGGTTGCAGACAAACTTATCCTAACACCTTCAGCAACAACGGTTATAAACACAACGCAAGCATCAAAAGTTACAAGCATCATTTTAACTCACAACTCTGCTGTTAGGGGGAACGTTATCAACGTCACAAAGGTTGTGAGCACCGTATCACCAGCTATAACTATAGTTACTGCCAGCACTTCACAAATAGCTTCAATTTTGCCTTCCAAATTCACGGTGCCCGTCATAAGTGCTAGCGCTGTGCGACACTTATCGAACGTTAAAGTAATAGATAAGCCATCGTCCTCCCTATCGCTTACTTCCCACGACAGTGCCTTGCCCAACAAGATATTTGAAGATGATTCTGTTTCTCCAGATAGTTCCAATTTCGAAGACGACAAGTCCAAAGACTCTTTCGAAGAGAAGTCCAAGTCTGAATCGCCCACTCAAGACGCGAAACCTCCACTATTCTCGAAAAATGTTGAAGTAACTATCAATAACTGCGTTCCGCCAAAAGCGGTGATCGACTATAAACCTAAGGAACATGAACAGACAAAAAAGATCGAACATCTCCAAGTAACCAATCTAGTATCTAAAGAACATGTTCAGAAACATAGGGTTCCTAGCCCTATAATATCGAAAACTTCTTCGCCTATGATTATTCACAATACTCCCGAACTCAAAATGACGGCACAGGTCATTCAGGAGACGCAAACGCACATGCAAATGAGTTCAACTACCAACACGGTTGATGCATATGGTGGCTCAATAGATGACACTAAATCTGTTGTTATATCAATTCCTTCTCCAACTCCTTCTCAGGAGCAAATGCTAGATAATATCGCCTTGCAAGCTTTAGAAAATAGACGAAGAGAATTCGAATCGTTCGAAGATGTCCTAGATATGATAGAAAATATAACCGCGGAACCTCCCGCTACCTTGGAGGAAAATAATACTCTCAAGGAAAGAGAGAACAAGAAAAAAAATGAGGCCAAGGAGAAAGATCTGCGTAAAGAGCCACCTAACAAAATCGAAAATATCAACGTCACGGCCTCGAAATCATCCGCCATACCACAACTTTCTCCCTTGTCGCAACCCACGGATTTAACCACAAACATGGCGAACGCTTCGCAGCAACTCAGGACTCTACTGTCGTCGCTACAGACAACTTCCACTTCGGCGCCTACTAATGTTGAGTCTGTCGTTAAAAGTATCGGGCATAAGGTTAGTAGTACCGCTGCGGTAGCTCAGCCTATCGTCGCCTCGAGAGTTATTCAACAGACTGGGAGACAATCGCCTGTCGTGACGACAGTAAGTACGGTCATTGTACCGAATTTGAAACAAAAAATGATCGTAACCTCGACAAGTAACTCAAGAAGCAGCCCTATCAAATCCCAGTTTATTAGCGTCCAACAAACCAGTACTGCCAACAGTACCTCGCCGAGTTTGAGTTTTCTCCAAAGCAGAACAGTGGGCGGTATCCACTTGATGCCTGATCACCCGAAACTACCGCCAGTTACGACCGTTACAGCTACGCAACAAATTGCCACTACAGTCACTGCACTTTCCAGTAGTAACGTTTACAAAACAACGACCACCAATTCCGAATCTAAAAAACCTTCGTTGACTTTGACGGCCATGTTGCAAAACCAGCCTGCCGCTTCTATGACAACCAAGTCTTCTGCCGACACTATTACAGCGGCAAGTCTTCTGGGATCTCCGATAAGTTTACCCAGAACGGGTTTCAGTACGGGTTTTGTGCAAGCTCAACCTAACGTCAAACCTTCCGTCAGTGCTAGTCCTTTAACACCTGTCGTGCAAAATCAGTCAGTCACAGCGACAACGATAGTGACGACCATGTCTAAGACCTTCGCTGAATCTCTCACGACAGCCTCTCTTCTTGCCACACCGATGAACTTCGTAAGATCTGGTTTCCCTACTGCTATAGTACAAAACCAGCCGAATTTCGTGTCTGTTAGCTCCAGTGCTGCAACATCTTCGGTCAGTAATTTGGCAATAAGTTCAGTTATTACGGCTCCCAGTTATAGACCAGTGTTGTCCACCACGAATTTGCTGCATACACAACTTACAAAAATGGTCAGAACCAGGTCTTTGGAGGAATCCAAAGAGATCAAAGCAGCCGAGGATATCAAGCAAGAACCAAGCGAAAATATGACGAATCTCGAGGAAAATAAAGCTTCTATAATCGCGAGTATAAAGCAAGATCTGGGTGGCTGCAAGTTCTCCAGCATGTCGACTCCTCTAAGTAAAACCGAAGACTCGCAGAACGTCTTGTTGAAAAAGCTGCTGCAGAATACGGCTTGCGCTAGTACACAATCGCCTCCGCCTAACTCTGTGAGTACTACCAATACCTCTGCTCCAACTATTCCAAGAATCCCTATTAGAGAAACGTCATTCGTGTCTAGTCCTACCGTCGAACAGTCTGTACCTCAGACAACCCCAGCAACTTCTTCGGCAACTCAGCAGCTGCACATAGACGTGAAGAAGAGTTTGCCTCCCAGTAGGACGTCAAGCAGGGACGAGTTGCTCTCGCCTCAAACCCCTAGATCTTCGTGTAGTCAAGATTCTAGTTTACAAACGCCACCTATTGTGGTGAAAAAGGAATTACCTACAGTGCCCCATCCGCAACAGAGTCCGATACTTACTCCGCACGAGGTCAAGAAGGAGTTTTTGGACGAATCGTCGCAGCATTCCGAAATGTCGAACCACAGCAAATCTGACATTCAAATGAAAGAGGAGATGGACTCAATGGACACTTCCAGCGAGAAGGTGGTGGTGGACAAAGAGGAAATTAAAAAGCAGAAAAGGAGGATGTATCAACAAAAGAGGAGGCAGAATCAAATTCTCAACAAAGAACTCGCTTCTCAGCCGAAAAAGAGGCCCAGGAAGAATTCCAAGGTCGATGAAGATTACGACAGTTACATAGATGGCGTGCTATCTCAGCTGAGGCAACTGCCCTCCATGAATGTATCTGAGCCGAATTTGAACCGTAACTACGGAGTGGTACCCGTGTTCGGATCTGGAGACATGTCTAAACTTGGTACTGCCGACTACTCGTCTCAGTTTGGAGATCTAGTAGGGACCTATGGGAACGCTGAACTTCCCGGTTTCTCTGACTTCTACCACACGAAGCCTTATGGAGAATTGGATCCTCTACCTGAAAAAATACCGGCATCTACTCAAAGGGGTTTCTACGACCAAGAGTTTCCATTGATAAGGTTTGATACGGACGACCATAAGAAGTTCGACATGTTTTCTAGAGAAGATAGTCCTGATTCAATATTGAGTAGTTCATCCCCAGAATGTTTCAAGGATGAACCGCTGGAAAGATATTCGGGATTGAAGCTCATAAGTGAGGATGAGGACGACGAGAAGAGTGATGTGAAAGAGTCAAAGGGCAGGTGCTCTCCTACTGTTCCTGTAATAAAACCGATTCCAATAAAGTTGAAGCCTGCGGGCGGATTGTATCTGAAGGAGAGTAAACATAGCGTAAGTGTGCACATGAACTGTTTGACAAATTATTTTTTGATGTTATGTTTTCAGGACAAGGAAAATATAAACAGAGAGGTTTCGGCAAATAACATAACTGAACCCAAGCCAGTTCCCAAGGATTCTGGAAATGTAACAGTGACCCTTACATTGACATCATCTGCTGCCGAAAACATAATGGGTGTTCTCAGAGATTTGGCTAATATTTTGCACATTCCTGCACCTACCAGTTACCAAATTGTAGAGAGAACAACTACACCTCCTAATCAGAAATTAGGACTTTACAGAACTAAAGGTAGAGATGGTAAAGAAGGAGGTATTCGAACGATAGTTGTGAGTTTGTTCATTTTGTCATGAGTGTTCTTTTTTTCAGCTCCGATCGACATCCAAAGTATTCTTAACGGAGCCGCTAAATTTTGTAAGCTTTGCGACATTGTAATTTTGAACAACATAATAAGGAAAAAAGTGTCTGATTTGCCATGTCTTGCCAAGGAATTTGAGCTGATGAGTGATACGGACGAAATATATTTCTGTAGCGTGGCATGCTATACTCAAGCTTTAACTAACAGATCATTAACTTCAAGGGTAATTTATCCAGTAAAACATTATACTTCAGAATTAGTTCATTTTTCTTTTCAGACTCCTGGAGTTATTGAAGACAAAATGGAAGACAAGCATAAGATGCCGCTTATGGAAGCATTTGATAGCAAATCAATAATAGCTCAGAGATTATCATTAGGAAACAGAGATTTCAAAAGGGAATATCCATCGATGGAAGTCAAGGACTTTTCTCCTTACTTCCATCGACTTGAAAATAACCGGAGTGGTTATCATGATCATACAGAATTCAAGCCTATGCCTATACGCATGTATAAAAATCTAAGATATAAATATTGGACTCCTGGTTGTCTACAGCCAAATCAGAAGCATAAAAAACCAACTGATAAGGAGATTATGGAACTACTTTATCGAATGCAGATTACCGTTATGCCACTAACTATGCCTGTTGACACAAGGAAGTGCATGTTCTGTCAGGGTAAGTGAACTTCAAGAAATACTCTAATAGAGAGAAATTACTTACCTAACATCAAAAACAATATTATTCTGGTACGAATTGATATATGGCTTATGTTGAGTATTTCTCTAATGGTTGAATTTTCATATATTTGACATGGACTTTAACAAGGTTCTGCATAAAACATCAGTAAGTTGTTAGGATTTACACGTCATTCGATTCATCGCCCATCATCTCCTGATGATGCCAATTTGGTTAGCGAAATGGGTGTCGAGAGACAGTACTCTTTTTTCTGGTGTGGGAAAAAGTGTTTTCATAGGAATTCAAAATATCAAGTAGTAATTTGGTTATTCATGTTACATTTCAGAAGCACTCTTCTTTGAAATTACGTGACCTAACTAAGGCATTTGATTGTGTATCGCATAGTATTTTGATGGACAAAATGAGCTACTATGGTGTCCGGGGCACAGCTCTCAAGCTCGTCCAATCTTATCTAATAAATAGGGGCCAATTTGTTGAAGTGAACAATGTAAAGTCAGACCTCAAAGAAATGAAGCATGGTGTTCCTAAGGGATCCATTTTAGGTCCAGTCTCATGAAACCAGCAGGATGTATCTTGTTTGCAGATGATACAACTTTAATGTGCTCTAGTAAAGCTTTACTAGTTTATAACTACTGATGGAAGAGAGCAAACTATTAGCTTACAATTGGTTTGCTGCTAATAAACTTACCTCGAATAAAGATAAAACTCGAGATATAATTGTATCTTCCAATCGCAATATTCCCCAATCTAAAAGTGTTAAGCTTTTGAATTCACTATTGATCATAGATTGAGCTGGTCTGATCATATCAAAGCTATGTTCAGAAAACTTTCTACTGTTTTGTTCGTTTTGAG
>WOGJ01107690.1:0-14547 GCA_015342185.1 Leptinotarsa juncta | reverse complement strand
ATTGTCAATTTAAGAATAAAAATCGACCTGTTTCAGGTTTTTTTCACATAGTACATAATAACGCTAAAAATAAATTCATTCCATACATATGGACCGCACTTATGTACATTAATGTTAACATCATAGGATGTTCCCTACTTGAATAAAGCGTTTCATTTCATTTCAACCTCAATACGATCATAATGAAATAGGCATGAATTCAGATATTACAACTAAGAACTAGGACAAACAAAAGCTTGAAAGATATCGGTCTGCATTGAATAAACACATATTGAACTCTTCGGTCCTAAGAACCAACAATGACATTTTCACGAATTTCGACCGATCTTTCATCTCCTACTATAGGAGAATTAAAACACTTTGTTGTTCACTACCATAGTGGTTCATACTACCAAATATAGATGTCACCAACTCCTTGTGATTTGCGCTGTGAAATTATCAGGATCATTCGTCTGTCATAATAAAAAAACAGGGGAGTCTCAAAAGTTTCCGACCTAACAAAGGTACAAGACATTTTCCATATGTTTTATTTTTATTTTTCGACATAGTCTCATTTTAGCTCTACACACTTATCCCTGTCCTCCGGGCGCAATTTTCAGATGAGAAAACGAAAAAAAGTCGCTTGGGGATAGATCTGGTGAATAAGGGGGATGGTGAAGCAGTTCAAACTGTAATTCATGAATTTTTACCATGGCAACCGTTGAGGTGTGAGACGGTTGTTTTTGCTTCTAAACTGCGCTAACACAACGTTGGAAATATTCATTCGAGCTCTCAAGATAACGTTTGAATTCAACTGACCAAAGTTTCACTGTGGTGATGATGTATAGAGTCTCCATACACAGAATAAAACCCATCTCTGATTTGTGTAGGCGTATTGTCTTTTAAAGACAAATATTGAATGACAGCTCGATACTCGATTCTATCAATTTTCATAAATATCCTCACAGCAACTCACTCAAACTGTTACATAACAACTGCGCGTCCAAAGTGGCTGAAACTTTGGTGGGAAACTGTCAACAGATTAGCAACGA
Source organism: Leptinotarsa juncta (assembly GCA_015342185.1). NCBI lineage: Eukaryota > Metazoa > Arthropoda > Insecta > Coleoptera > Chrysomelidae > Leptinotarsa > Leptinotarsa juncta. The sequence goes on along the minus strand of WOGJ01107690.1, from coordinate 13,516 downwards.
AATTCATTTGCTTTTGTTTACGAGTGCTGCCATCTTCATGATGAGGCCAGAAACTTTTCAGAACACCCTCGTAAAAACAACCATTTCAACTCAAAACTCTTCAAATCTGAATAAATTATCGACTTACCATCCTTGGTCCGATTCTTTGATGTTGGTAAGGTTGAGCGAGGCTGCGCCGTAAGGGGAGTCCGGCGATACCCTCGACACTCTTCCCTCGTACCCCTCCCCGCTGTGGGTCGGATAACTTTCATACCAGATATAAATGGGTATGTCCTGTCCCTTTAAAAAGTACTCAATCAAGGCGCTGCCTTTCTATCAGTGAACAAAACAAAAAAATGACTTTAATTCTTCATAGAGGAAACTTTTCGTAAAGTACAAGTTTCAGGTCTCCGGAAGGAATTTGATTCAAGATACTTTTATCGAGTATGGAATTCCCAACCGGGAGAAAGTTTGTATATGCGCCAGACCACAATTCAAAAATTCATATTGAACAATTCGCTATTGATCTAGTCGAGTGGGAACCATACTTGAGCTCATGAATTATTATGGTAATATTGTTCAAAAATCTAATAGTTGGTAACAACCGGAAAGTTAAAACTGTTAGTATATACTTATAAGTTCTAAATACGGAAAATCTAGCGATATAACTTATCCATTGGCTGCGAGTATAAAACATTTCAGTTCAAAATCATTACTTCAGAAATGGATTCGAACAAATCAGGTCGATATTTTGATGTGAGGCATTTTGAAAAATGATGGTTTTTCGAATTATAATTTCAGCTTGTTCATTTGCTATTTCAATCATACACATAAAATTTTGTTTCTATTTAACAAGTTTTTCTGTCAAAACAAGGTGAGGATAAAATTATCATTGTCTCGCTCTTTGTAAAAACGAATTTTCATTAAAAAATCTTGTTTATGATGTATTATTATCTACCCAGCATAACAGGGTCAATATTGTACCCATGAAAGTTTCTTCTATTAATTATAGCCCCATCCACTCTTATTGACACTTCGTTTGTATGGGAGGCCAATAAAAACTAGTGGTTCTGATTACCCAGCCAAACAACAACATATATATTAATTGTGGAAATGAGTGCCAATCAGTTTATCGAAAAGTTTTGCAAGGCAGAATAAGTGAAGTATCTTTTGTAGAGCACATATATGGACATAACTGAAACCCTCTGGTTTACGTTCATTCTTTAGTTTATAGAACTCCAATCTTCAATTCTAATAGAATACCATCGAAATGAGTGTGAAGATGTCTGTTACGATATGGGGTTACAAGTTAGTTTAGAAGCCTGAAGAAGAAAATTTTTCGAGAAAATATTTTTTCGTTTTAATTAAATGCCATCTATATTATTAATTTCTCATCATCATATCTCATCATAACGAAACTGTATTGCATGATTTGTGATATCTCAGATTTTATTTTGTTTCATTAAGGTAACAATTTTCTATAAAAATATTTTTTTTCAAAATCTGTAGTGAGTGGTCTTCCAGAAGGTGCTCAAGAAGTAATATTATCAGGAAGAATTTGCCATAAAATGTTTTGGATCAAGTTTTTTTTCAGTAATTCGCATTTTGTGGCGAATGTTTTCATAGAAATGTTACTTATTTTTACACCATGAAAGTAGGTAAGTCAACTGAAGAAAATACCAGTGCTTTATAATAACTGTTTTCAGTACATGGGTATTTCGGACTGAAATAATTAGAATTGATATGAAATGCTATAATAATAATGATATTAATAACACAAAAAGGCTAATTTTCAAAACAAAACTAGTTTTTTTCGATTACTCTTGTGAAACTTCAGGTTGAAAAGGTATTGACATTGAAGTTGTAGATCTCTATATTTTGTACAATTTTCGTATCCAACTTTTTTCAATAGGGTGTCTAGTTTTAATGAAACCATGAAAATTTATCCAATTTCATCATCCGTACCTTTGATCGACCCTTATTTGAAACAATTTTTGTAATTGATTTTTTTACGGCTTCTTATTAGTCAATTTTCAATCTGTTTATCAAAAATTAAAACAATATGTTTAGATAAAATGTAATATCGCAAAATCAAGCTTTTGCACGATTTTCTTGATTGAATTCGATAAAAGTTTTTTACTCGATGTGGACAGAATCATTCATATAATGAGTATATAAAATTCTCGTGTCACATTGGAAATGGCTTAAGCGAGTTTCATGTAATTTTATATGTATATTTGGTGGGTCTGAGAATAGGTTTCAATCTATTTTTATACCCCCAAGTGATGAGGGTGTTCCACCCAACATTTCTTTTAAATTTTTTGGACAAAATTGTTTGTTTTAGTTTTTTATGATATGGCATTGAAAAAATACACATAACTTCTCAACCCCTATTTTTTTAGAGCCATTTTAGTAATTCAATCATTTTCAACCCTGATCATATATCAGTTATTCCCACCATGCGTCTCCCGGTGTCACTTTTCACTCAACAGTTTTTAATCTATTTTTCATAACCCTAAGTGATAAGGGTGTTCCACCTCAAATATAAATATTTTTTTGACATTTTCTGTTCAATTTTTTTTTGATATGGCATTGGAAATACATATAACACTCAGTTTTTACCCTTCTTTTAGTAATTTAATCGTATTTGACCCTAATCATAGATCAGTTATTCCCGCCAGGCGTCTACCAGTGTCAGTTTTCGGTCACTATTACTGTTTATTCACAGAGAAGATACAGTTTGCAATACCCCTGGAGCTGTGAATTATCAAACGGTGTTTTGTATGTCTCATTGGGTTTGCCAGGCATGCCACCGCACAATTTACAACTGAAGGTTGGATCGCTCCGTAATTTGAATCCACCACGGTTGTGCAACGGCACACGATTAGTCATTAAAATTAATGAAAAACATTGTCGAAGTCGGAATGTTGAATGGCAAGTTCCGAGATGGAAATATATCAATACCATGAATTCCTATTATACCTATATTTTAAACGTGTGCAATTTCCAATTAGACTGGCATTTGCAATGACTAATAATGAGTCCCAAAGTCAAAGAATGTCCGTTTGTGGCTTAGATTTGAGCACACCATGTTTTTCACACGGACATACTGGCATGCTCTCTAGTGGGCAAACCATCCAGTTTGTTTGTGATAACTACACATAGACTAACGGGACTAACGGAATAAGGGATTAATATCATTTTTGAGTGTTATCGTTCTGACACACACTTTCAATGTTCCAGCCTAGACATCAGTCATGTAGCTAAACAACGTTAGACGGGTCAGCTAGTCTGTATATAAAAGTTGGAATACTGTTTATTCTGTTTTATTTGACTCAATGTATATTCTCTGTACCACTGTTGATAACGATAACAACACCTGGATGACAATGTATTTCATATTAAAATAACAGGATCTACAGATCTGACTTGGGTGTACGATATTGAAAATATTCTTCACATTTGAGATTTCTTCATCTTCGATACCATCAGTTATTTGTTACCTATTGAACAGTTCTGAGCAGGTTTGAAGCTTTCATTAACCATATTGTAGACCGTTCAAAATAGGCTGGAATGTGTTAAATTATAACTCTGAACAACATGGTCTGACGATTTTTCTTCAATTTGTGAAAAACTTTTAAAATACAACAAACCTACAACATATCAATGTGCAATCTGCATGGTGCAATCTTTTACACTCAAAGGGTTAGCTATCTTGACAAATGAAGGACCACTGCTGTAGAAAGGACCTAATTGAAAATAGTGCTAAAATAATAAGTGGTGCTTTTTAAAAAAAAGGTATGAAGTTTTTGGGATTCCAGGAAATTATGCCCATTCTCGAATTGGATTTATTAATCCAAGAAGAGCGATATACTATAAGAAATGTACCTATCTGTTCAAGTAATTATTTGCTGCTATTGCATTATAGAACATTTCAGAATAGGTACTCTTACACACAAGTTGTCTCAGATTATACTCTGGGATATAACAACCTTCTGTATTTTTTTCTGAAATGGTATTTATATCATACCAACAAAAATATATCTAACTTCTTAAAAAAACATTCAGTTATATATTCTCATTCAACTGACTACATTTACATCAAATCCATATAAAATTTTTGATTCTGGGAAATTTGCCTACATCACCGACTAAAATAACCCCTTTGTCACTTTTTTCAAACAAAATGTAATCATTTCGAACTGAAGACTCCGCCTTATGGATATAGTAACTATACTTGCGATTGCTTTAATGCTACTTGAGATTCAGTGCTTTAGTTTTTACTCACCAATACCCAATGAAGAGTGAATGACGTAACCGTAGCCAAAATTACCCATTCAGTTTGCCAATCTATTACGAAGAAGAGATTAAAGTCATTTTCGAGGCGCATAACAAAAGGCCCCAATTAACACAGAACAATATCAAGCAAGCAGAGGAATTTTCCAGGCTCTGTATTGTGCACAAACAATGCATTAGCTTTTCGAACAACACAATGAAAAGCGATGTAAATTTGTTGACAAGCCAAATTTGTTCAGAATACACAACCAAGTCATGCTCATATCAATGCAGAGTCGAATTTCGTCCCAGTATCTCATACATATAACAATATACTCTTGGGGAAATATTGAGGAAGAAGGATGGGATTTGATACTGCATGAATATAACGTCATCCAATATAATAAAAGCCAAATCCTTAGAGTGTCAATACAATGCCTTTCAAATAAAATATTACCATACAATTACTATTTATCTGTATTTATAGATCATTAAATAATTTTATTTGCTCTCGACATAGGTTGTAAACTTTCCAGGAGAAATATGGAATGAAAAATTCTCTTTTAAAATGACAATTTCAAAACCGTATTTCATGTTCTGTATTTCCGAATTATAATTCAGCTTGGTGATATTTGAAAGTCAAGATAAACTATAAATGAATTATATCAATATCCCCACAGAAAAACTAAATATACTATTAATATATAATTAAAAAATATAGAATTAAAAAAAAATGAAAAATCAATTAAAATACAAGGTGTTCTAATTGGAATAAAGAATTGTTGTCGAGATTAGAAATATTGTGTAAAATGGGTAATATAAATGACTTTGAGAGACGATAACGAGATTCACCAAAACAGTTATTCCAGAAATGAAATGAAATTGGTGTAAAAATTGGTATCAGGTGTGGGGTTTATCCACACAACAAATGCCACATTATTACTAAACTTTTCAAGTTGATCGCAGCATTACTAATATCTGTTGAGGCTACTTTCCGAGTCCGTGTTTTTATCCTAGTTTGACGGTGGTAACTATATATTTTAAAACGGACTGTAAGTTCAATTTGACGTTTACCAACATATTTTGGAGTAGGTAAATCTTCACTTTCAGGTTGCGATTAAAAATAATTGAATTCGCTGCTCTGTGATTGGTTATGAATTTGGTCAACTGAGATTGGTTCCAAGGTTTGTGTTATGAGATTATTACCTACTCACCTAACAAGAAACGTTAACATAATTGACGTTTGTCAAACAAGTCATCGAAAAAGTAATGCTTAAAACCTCAGAATTTCCGAAATTCAGACTCTGCGGAAATGATAACCCGAATCTCATTCATTGAAAATTTTCTTCCGTCGCTGCACTAGATTTTCTTTTCCACGACCTTAAATCGCTGTCGACTTCGAACAAACTTGGGATCTTAATCAAACGGAATTAGTTTTAATCGCTCGGTCTGCCCGGTCAATAAGTAGGTCGAACTAAGGACAGAGGTCTTGGAGAAGATGGGACTTCTGGGATTTGAAAGATTTAGGTACAACAATTTACGACAGTTATGGCGTCGTTAGAGCTAAGAAGATTTCGGTTTATGATCGATACTGGAACGAAAGCTAAACTAATGTGTTAACGTCAATGAGAGTGCATGAAAGTTACTGAAGAGCAATGAGCTGCTGCCACCGCAGAGAGATTGAGAGAGACAGATAGAAATCTACGCTAAAAACCACTACCGAAACAGAGAAAGTAATATACAGAACGGAATGAATCACTGGCGCAAATTAATAAGTTTTATTCTATTTCAAGATACTTTACGTCTCTGTTGCTTACTAATGGAAGGTTGTTAAATATCCATTCTTAAAGGAATCATGATCAGCAAAAATCTGTACTTTGTGACTTTGATAACATTTCCTTAAAGAACATTGGGTGTTCAAACTAATAAACAATACATAATAATAGCAGTACTAATAATAAGTGTATTCATACATGAATAATACGTAGTGAGGGTTGGAAATTATAGAACCCTAGAATAAACAAATACTGAGGCAGAACCTATGAGCCAAAGTTCTGGAAAACTTAATAATGAAAAAGTATCGCTAACTTGATATCAAATTAGCGAGGCAACATGTATTTAAAAAAAGGGGCGAAAAAATATTTTCTTCCGCAACTAATTAGCGAATAAATAGCTGTCAACTTGATATACCTTATTACAACTTAACGAGAAGATGCGAGAGATCATAATATAATAAAACAGTGAAAAATTGTAAATATATACAGTTTTACACATAAAGTTCGGGACATATGGAATAGATATAATGAAAATTTTATTTCGCAGTTAGTTTGTGCTTGAAAAATCAGTAAAAAGCAGCGTTTTTCCGATTTGTACTAGACATGATATAAAATTTTGTGATTTTAAACATTACAAGACTAATGCAACATGTTGGGAAGAAAATAGCTACTGATCGATTTGATCAGTAGCTACTGAACAAATTTTCAGTTTTGGTTAATGTCAAATTATTGCGTTTAATGAAGCGAGTTGCTTTGTGAACAGATTTTCATATATTTACAAATAAGTTTATGAGTGGAAATGGTTCTTTTATGTGGTGAGATTGTGCCATATCAAGATGATGATTGTATTTTCAATCACCAGCACCCAGGAACAAATACCGTGGGAAAAATATTGAAAACATTCAAAAAAACTGGCTCTGTAGACAATCGTTTCGAGAAACGAGATAATTCAATAAAGTATCGTGAAGAAGAATAACTTAAATGGAGAAGAACATTTTATAATGGAGAAAAGAAAATTATCACATGTTACCAATGAATAATTGGTCGCAATGACATATTAACAGTAATGAAATTTTTATATTTAGGAATATGAAGGAAGTTTATAACATGCTATCAATAAATGACTGAAGAAGTATGGGAAGCTTGAAGACTTTATACCTACTAATTAACATCAAAATAAAAAAAAACATTAAAACGAATTCTATTGAAAGAGATCCGAACTGAACTGGATGAAAAAGGAGGATCAACTGTCAAACATATATAAAGAAATAAAGTCGAGATGACATGGAACAGTGACATGAGACCTGCAAACACAGAACACAACATACATAAATATCACGTCGTGTTCTGAGCAAACAGATCCCATACATCTATACATGCCAGCACCTGTTACAATAATTTGTAGAGTTTAGCGAGACAGCTGTTGCCCATACATGGAATGAAGAAAATGTGTCAAACAGCTGGAGTCAACCACCAAACAAGTGGACAACCATACCAATAAAATGAAGAAAATAAGGGTTTATGAAAGATCGAGGCAGGGGAAATTTTGTTAAAGTTAAGGGAATTAAAAAACGTTTTGCAATAAAATTTTATTTGTTCATTAAGAGAGATAACATTGGGGTTATTAATAGCAGAGTTGATTTCAAAAATTTCAAGCAAATTGAGTAAAGTGCCTGTTTGGCAAATATGTAAAATATCTAAATCAGAATCAATATCAAAAACTATGATTGTAATTAGGAATGTGATTAAAGAACGAATTTTTTGTGTTATAATCATCAAAGTGTAGATTTCTGAACCTATCAATTAGTTTAACATGTTCCAGAACTCTTGTTTGAATTTTCCTACCACTTTGTCCCACATGCTGGTTGTGAACAAAAAAATCTATAAACGCCTGATTTATGGGAGATGAGTACTTTATCTTTAGTATTGACTGTCAATTTGTAAATAGGATCCATAGTATAAAAAGAAAAATTAATATCATTTCAGTACTGTCTGAGAATATTTGGAATATTTTGTGAAACTTTACCTAAATTGGGAATAGAACAATATTTATTTGTTATATATTATATTAATTTGAAATAGTAATGATATTGAAAAGGTATCCCATTTGTAAACATTATTGCTCTATCTCATCAGTCACACTCCTTATAGTGTTTGAAGTACCTCACATACTATAACTCACTCAAGAAAATTATTTTGTTACGCTAGTGATTCAATTTTGTGATTAATAGCACAGTATAGCACTTGATGCTGGTTTGAAACACATCTGAATTTATTGTGCGGATAAATGTCACTGTATTAGACTTGCTGTACAACATTGACCAATGAAAAATCAAGAAGGATCATGATCACGAGTACACTTGTGTGTTTCGAGTACGGAATGAAAGGCATGCAGTTGAACAATGATATTATGGGTAGACTATAGCCAGGCCATCGTTGATTTTTCAAATGGACTTTTCAAATTCACAAGGGTTCAGCTTAGAATAAAATCTTTTATGAACGAGAATTATGACATCTCAATCTTCCCCTGCAATCTGATACTGAAAAAGGACTACGAGTGGCATTTGAAAAAGTAATGAAATCGAAGCTATACAAACATTAAGCAAATTATTTCATTTGGGAATTCCAAACCTCATCCTCATCCAAACCAATCCTATAGATTTGTAAGGATGTCAAAATTTTTGATCTGAACATAATTTTAAATTTGTAACGGAATATAATAAAAAAGAATTGAAGGGGTTATATTGTGTGTATCAATATGAAGTAGTATAAACCCGAAAACTTTCTTTCCAAAAAAATAATAAATAAGCAGTAAATGTGTGAAATATAACTTGCTTATTACTAAAATTTGTACAAAGTGTAAATACAAATGATTTCAATGGTTTATAACTAATTTTTATTCCCCTGTATACAATGAAAAATTTCTTTCGACCTCGTATAATTAAACGTATTTCCAGCAACGTTCTAATATTACAGAGAACAAAAAGCATCAATATCAATGTTCATCAATATCAATATTCGACAAACAAAAACGAAACTGGATATTCCCTCGACAAAACACACAAATGTAACAAGGGATGATGAAAAACAATCGATTGACAATGATAACACAACTCTATCGATCTGCTCTCTGTATCCCAGTTAGCTGTGAATTCGCATTCACTGTGGCCAATCACAAACAAATAGAAAAAACCAATTCAATTACGGGAGATGTCTGGGTGGTTGTGGAACTTTTGACACGTCCAAATCAAAACAGTAATTTCTAATTTCAAAATTAAATACCGTAACGACGTTAACAGATTATTGCATGGTATTAGTTAACTTATTTAGATCAGTCAGCAGCACGTATGACAAACGTTCTCAAGAATAGATGAGTTTTGATGTTCCAATACTCAACAGCAGTATGGATAAATTACATCATTTCATCATATTATTTGAAATAATGATTTATCGCATTGAGATTGCGTATAAATCTACAAATAACAAAATGGTTACGGCTTTCATGGTCGAGGTTTTCAGTTTCACTATTTTTCAGGTTCGAAAGCCGTGGATTTTTGGAATTTCTTCCTGACGTTTCGTTAACGCGAGTGGCTAGCTTCTTCACAGGTTTATACATCCTGGATTACTATCCGATGACTGAAAATTACGGTTTCGTAATGCTGTGTCAGATAATTTGACATACATTGACTCTTTTCTACCTGCTGTCATAGTGTTTGCTATCCGTTAACTTCTTAGAATGTGATTCCATATTCGATTGAGGTTCAGCGCTTCTTTTCTTTTCTGTTGAAATTATCCGTGTGCTTGTGGATCTCTATTGCCTTTCGTACCAGTCGGCTATCGTATCCCTGGTTGGTAGCAATAAGATATGTGTTTTCAGTCTGCAGTTTCTTTCATGCTCCTTCAGCTTTGTTCCCATAGATCTCTTGGCGGATCCCACAAGCACACGGTATGCGATAGACCCCTGATAGTGGGTCTCTTTTGTCTTTTACCGACCTGAGTCTTGGTTGTATTTTCCTGGTAGGTTTGAAAACTGTTTTAGGGCCGTATTTCCCTAATAGTTTTCCAATTATGTCTGTGTCCCTAGGGATATACGATAGTTACGCGCGTTCAACCATCTGATACTTCTCCTCGTTTTGAACCGTATGACTCTTTACTTTCATAGCTTTGTTGATCTCGGGTAAAATGTATTCATTCGATCTCGAGGTCACTGAAAGTGTTCTAGTTCTTCCTCTAGATGCTCTGGTTCACATATTCTTTGAGCCCGTTCCGTTAGAGTGGAGATGACTCCTCTCTTCTAGCTAGGATGGTGGTTCGATAGTGCATGTTAGTGGGTTTTCGGAACACTTTGTGGATTAGCCTAGCACCACATCTTTCGATTAGTACATCTAGGAATGAAATCCGTTGATCCTGCTCAGTCCCCATATGGAACTTGGTGCTTAGGTGTTGAGCGTTCGAGTGGTCACGGAAAAGTTTCAGAGCGTCTCTTCCATGTTTTCAGATGACGAAGATGTCATCCACGTAACGTAGCCACAAGGTTGGTTTTAATACGTAGGTGTCGATTGCTTTCTCTTTAAAACGTTCCATGAAGTAGTTGGCTATCACTAGGCTGAGTGACTTCCCATCGTCACGCCATCTAGTTGCTCATAGAAGTTTTCCTCCATTTAAAGTAACTCCTCATGAGACATGCTCTGAAAAGTTCGACGATATTAGTATGGAAACGCGTGGGCTATAGCCCTCTCAGAGAGTCTTCCAGTGGGAGATTGGTAAACCAGGGCACAACATCGAAGCTGACCAGGATATCCATCGGCTCCAGCGTTGGGTCCTTAATTTTACCAACGATGGAGTTTGTATTTCCTTCATGAGGCTGGAGGAGCGTGACTAGATGCTTTGCCAGGTAGTAGGTTAGTGAACCTAGGGCACTGATTGACTATCAACAACAGTTGTTACCAAGATGATCACTTCCACGATATCTAGTCTGTATCTGTAGAGTAGGGAGGGCGAGTGTACATCCTGTCTTTCCCAGGAAGGTGGACAGGTCTATGGGAGACATCTCCTTTTATCGGCACGTCTAGGACAAGACTCGCTGAACACATCTTATTGACGATAAGTCCTGACATTCGCATAGGGCATGCCTGACGGTTTCATCTTCCTGTTCACACATCCTGCATAGAGGTGTGACCACTAGCCCCATATTGTGGAGGTGTTTCTTTAGTTTACAGTGGCCATTCTGTTAAGCGAAGATTTTTTCTGGTTATCGCCAGATATTTCTACGGCGCTAGATTCCCAGGGTCGCCCAGGGTGGCAAGATTGCATCCTTTGATTTCATCCCATCTCTTTAGATATTGAGCAATGTTGTGAGGTTTGGCTAGTTCCGCAATTGTCGAAGTTATCAGGCCGTAGGTGCCACTGGTTCCTAAAATTCTTAGTCCAGCCGCTTCCTTTACTAAAGATTAGGCAAGGCAATTACCTTTACCCTTGTCGTGCCCTTTAACCCACCTCAGGATAATGTTATTATCTACCGAGGCCTTGGCTAAATCTTGGTGGCACTCTAGTACTAGTAACACGTTGTCTGTTCAAGGCTTTTAGGGTTTGTCTGCTATCAGTGCAGATTGTTATGTTTCCACGATACCTAGTATTCAAAGAGAAGATTTAAGCACCGACAGAAATTTGAAGCATAATGACATCAATCATGCCATTTTCCAAGCACCAAGAGAGTACATGAAAGGAATCAAAGAGAATCGAAGAGAATTGAAAGACATTCAACGCTCACAATATATACTGTTTACATAAGATGTTATTGTCGAATAGTTTTTCAAATTATAAAAATTCATAACCAGTTAAAATCGAATTGAAAGTTCTTCAATCAAGAACCTTGACAGTAAAACGCAGACAAATTTCTGGAAGAATCCTCGAATAATTATGGAAAGAACACATTATTCACCCATTTCAGTTCAATTTCCATTTCACCCCACTTAATATAGTTTCGCTAAAACCAAACTGACATTCCTGGCGTTAATAATGCCAGCTCTTTCATTCTCATCCTCATTTCAGTCTGATAATCATTTTGAATGAATTTCCACAGATAAAAGCCAAACACGAGCACTCCGGATAGGAGAATAATGGAAAAATATCGATAAAACGCGAAGGGTTTTCATTGAAAGCTCTTGATAATAAAGGCTGATATTAATTTTTAACTCGATCAAGTGAGCCATCGAACAAAAGCGAGTCGATATACCGAGGCCAAAGCAGAAAAATAAAATATAGGCGTAATGAAGTTAGCTTCTGACGTGTAGTGTGTGAAGAGCAGTTGGCAATGGATAAAAGGGAGATGAAGCTTGGAATAGAAATCCGAAAACGTTATGAGAATGTGAAATTATCATCACTCTTATGTTCAGAGGAATCCAATATTCTTTTATAGAAGTGGAATTTATGCTTCTATATCGTATCTTCGAAGTTTTGGAAATAAAGTGGAAAGAAGCTCCATTCTTTTATTTCGGTAGTTTCTGTTCGTCAAACCTAAATGGTTCTCGAAGGAAACAAAGAAAGCAATTTTGAACGCTGTGCTCTCTATATTTATACAATGAATTGAGGAAATACTTGACAATATTGACAAACTATCTATTTTAATATAAATATCATTATCAGACAGAACTTGTGAACAAATATGAACTCGTCTAGAAATAAAGTTTAGCCATGTATGGAGGGAAGTCTATAAAATCAAAAAATCTGAGGTTTCTTGGTACTGGTTTCATAAATTAACTGAATGTTCAGATATCCATGAGCGGACAACTAACGAGTCTTCAAAATGGGACTTCCGAATCTTGACAATTGATAAAGGCCATGTTCATTTATTTATTTAGTTATACACTATTATAAGATAAAAACAATACATATAGAATTAGCTGAAGTAAAAAGACCTAATCTCAGAGATGGAAGAGTAAAAAATGTCCAGCTGACAACTTGCAGAATTGCATTTGACACACATGTTATGCAGAGGTGAACGTTTCAAGATATTTGTACGTGGTGTTGGAAAATAAAAAAAATTAACCACCCTAGAAGTTGTTCTAGTTTTTGCACAATATGTGGGTCAATAATCAAATTATATAATCAGTTTCAAAAAAAAATGTGGAGTGACAATCTCGACTATAACTCAATCTATTCATAGCATGTCTAGCTAACAATGCATCATGGGGAAATCCAATTGGTGGATAGATATTGTCTGATCTATAGGAGAGAAGTTTTAGGAAAAGACGTTGTAATGATTCAATTTTCTCTGTATACAACTGATGATATGGATTTCAGATTATGGATGCATATTCTAATTTTGATCTGACGAAAGCATAATATACGATTTTCGATAGAGATGGATTCGCGAAATCTCTGTAGATTCGTGCAATAAATCCATACATTATGTTTGCAGCAGACAGAATGGCTTCAATATGTGACACGAAGGAAAATTTTCTGTCGAAGGTAACACCTACATCGGT
>WOGJ01107681.1:0-13549 GCA_015342185.1 Leptinotarsa juncta | reverse complement strand
TCCAATGTCTTGACAGAATCAGAATCAACGAACTTAGGCGTGAGCAGCATTATAGAACAGTGCTTTCAGAGAATTGTTCTACAGCGCCATCTAGTGGTGAGTTATAGAAAAATTGATTTCCTTAAATACTTTTTTATGAAAAATTACTCATACATGTCAAGTTTCATCATGATCGGTTGGGCGATGTAACAGGTAGCCAGATTTCATTGATGTTCATTGCCCCTTATTTTCTATTGAATATATTCCTGTTTCTGAATGTCTATTAGTAATTTCTAGCTGAAGACCCCAGAGAACCGAGCTCGAAAATCACTGTTTTGGCCCATGAATAACTCTTGTGAAAAGATGGGATAAGAAAAATAACTAGCTAGATGTACTGTAGACAAGACACGATTTAATTCTTACTGCACTGTTACAAGGTTTGCAACGTACTGAATGATTTTACAAAAGTGCAATGTTTCACGTCGTTAGTTAGAGAAGGGGTTTCAGATAGATTTCGTTATTGTAGGAATAAACAAAGGTTTGGATTAACACAGGTAGCATTAACATAGGTAACATAGGATCATAATAGCGGGAAATTCCCAAGATAAAGGATAGAAGGAACAATTAAGGAATAAAAAGGTAGCTATTTGTACATGGAAACAAGCTTAAGTATTTGGGTTGTTTAGGTTGTTTATGAGGATAAGTGTATTTGAAAAGACCCGTACATTAGAGAACTAACTGGAAAACTAACTGGAAAAATTGAATGAATTAAACAATATTAGTTAACATACAGTCTGTTTTGTTGTACAAATTTCAGAGCTGGCAACTCTAAGCTAAGCTGAAAAAAATTAAGATTCACTTGAAAAACATACTGATTTGGATAGCAAGATTTTGAGATTGAACAATCTCTCTTGTGTACAGAAAGACGCGTACCCACACTACTTTTCTTGGCTCCAATGTAGACCGACCCGCAGCTACAAGGAATCCGGTGTACCCGGATGTTGCTGAAGGTTCTCTGGGGTCCTTAGCCGTCGTTAGACTTTGACTGATAGTTTTGGAAATATTTCTGTAGTTCTATCCCGACATCAAATCGAAACAGGTTTCTATGACCAAGTTATCATTTTCAAGAGAAATAATAAACAGTTCAATCTTCCTTTTGAAGATGATCACTTGGTGATCAAAACACGTGTCTAGGTGTTGAAAATACTAGTTTGGTGTTGGGATACAGTAATATTCATCATCGAAGGTTCCACACAGTGCATCACAAGCTGATAGTTTTTGTTGGGCTAAATATTGGTTCCACGTCGTGTTTCTCTGAGATTCTCCCATTCTGGTGTTTTCTTCATAGGGATGGAAAGCTTTCTCCATGAACAACCTTGCTGCGGTTACTTTGTCATTTCCTCTGCTGGGTCATATGGCTCGCTCGAATTCTTCTCCATTGTACTCATTCCCTTTGAAGGCATTTTTCAGGTGATTTGAGTTCCCTAGAAAGACTCTCAGGGTCACTAATACGTCGTGCTTCTCAACTAACGTTTCAATTAAGTACCTCTCTTTTGTTGTGGTTGGCGGTAAGAGTTTTTGTTCAGGTAACTGTCGGTGTGTGTTGATTCTTTGTACAATATGTGGCCCAACGTACCACCTTCACGTCGGTTCATATCCAAGAAAACTAGAGTCCCTTGGGTTTCTCATTCCGCTGTGAATTTTATTTTTGGGTCGGGAGAGTTTAGATTAATAAGACAGGTGTTTTTCATACAGCCATTTTGTTCACTTAACAAGAAGCTGGTTATCTGCAAGGGAACACGTACACCATTTATATACGAAAAATTCAATTTTTGGCAGAAATACCACAATTCAATGATATTTTTGTTTCAAGAAAATAGAGCGAGATACTGGAGTGAAAGTAGATATATTATTTGCCATTACGTGAAAGTACCCCTTCAAGACTTTCTTCTGAACTACCAAAATCTAAGCAACAGACGTCTGTTTGTAGAGTTCCTAATCCCATGAATTTTTGTACTTCAGCTACATTTTTCAGTAAACTACGGACTGCATAATACAATGTATAACTGAAATATTTGAATTTGAAACCCTTGATGCTTTGTTATTATTCTTCAGATTTTTTTAGTGAAGGGTTTCAGTTCTTCCGTCATCCCTCGCCCCGTTTGTGATGGGTCAGTCTCTACCAGGGTCCTCAAAATCCTCTTCCTGGATAACAGGAGGACGATCCCTGCGGAGCTCAGTTTCGAGGCGGAAATCTCCGGTACAACGTTTCACAAAAAAACGTGGAACAGTGTTTTCAATAACACTATCATCGTCTAATGCCTGGTTCATTTTTTCAGCTGTTTCGGCAGCGCTTTGGTCCAATTTGAATTCGTAAAGAAAAATTGATCGAAAATTGCTCATCGACATGAGTAATACACTGAGCAGAGGCAAAAAATCAAAATTCGAATGTTTTTGCTGTAGTTACTTTCTTCTTTCCTTTTTTTTGACGTTTCCCACATATTTTGTTAAAATATGAAGAAGACGAAAGACAAAAACAATTTTTTTTTCAAGAATGATTCCCATTTTCAATATATAGAGATTTCTCTTCATTTTCGTCAGCTACGCCACTGAACGAATATATACAGAAAATAAAATTATTGTGGGATTTAGGATTAATTGCGGCTCCGTACCCAAAGCGGTCGCTTTGGGAACATTCGTTTTGATAATTGCTTTCTGAACACTTCACAAAATCGCGGCTTTGATACTCAGAATGAAATTTCTTGGTTTATTGAAATTACGAATGGATAAAGGTGGAAATTAATTATGAGAATATCCCGGGTTCGAACTGAATAATTCAAATAACCTTCATTTCGCATCAGATGTTCAGCGAGAAGGTAGAATTTAGTAATGGAAGAAACAAAGAATACATTGTTCATACAGATGTAACAATTATCATTTATCACACTCAATAATTCGTAGTGTTATACGATATCGAAAGAAAATACATTTTATAGGTTAGGTTAGGTTGAGTTATGTTAAGTTAGGTTAGGCTAGGTTAGGTTAGGTTAGAGTACAAAAGAGAATTCTGCACAAGAGTGAGAAGAACGCTGACCAGACTTCGTAAAGCTCTAGGAAACGATAACACAAAGAGCCAAATAGAGGATCTCGGAAGAGAACTCAAAAGATCAACAAAGGAGCTGAGTACAGAAATCAGAAAGTCCAAAAAGAACGCATGGAAAGACCTCTGCCTCGAGCTAGAAAACGATATCTGGGGTCAAGGTTATAAAATCGCAGTGAAGGGATTGAGGACTCTTAAAACGCCATACAACATAAACCAGAAGCAGAGGCAAGCAGAAATCGAGAGATTATTCCCGATGACGGAAGACTACTGGGTACGAGGAGAGAGAGAGAGCACCTAGCAGCCCACCATTTACGATGGAGGAACTTCGAAACGCCGCAGAGAAGTTAGAGGGAAAGAAATCGCCCGAACCAGATGGTATCACATCCGAAACAGCCAAAGAAGCCATCAAAGTTGCTCCAGAAACCATACCCAAAGTGATGAACAAATTGCTCGATAATCAAATATTTCTGAGCACCTGGAAATCATGCAAGGTGACACTCATTCCCAAAGTTGGCACGACGGATGGACAAACACCGTACAGACCCATCAGCCTCCTAGACACATTAGGAAAACTATATGAAGCTCTATTGAGAGAAAGACTCGAGGATGAGGTTAAAATTAAAAATGGCATCCCGGAAGGGGCTTTAGGAAAGGACACTTAACGATTGGGGCAGTGGAGAAGGTATTGAACGTTGCAACGGGAGCAGAGTACCCACTCTGTGCGATGGTGACGTTAAATGTCAAAAATGCCTTCAACTGTGTCACACACAGCCTTATAACTGAAAGACTCAGGCAAATGGGAATCAGCGCCTAGCTAGTGAACATCATGGAGAGTTACCTGAGCGAACGAAAAATTTACATAACAAAAAAGAAACGATGAACCAGACTATCGGTGTACCACAGAGTTCGGTGTTGGGACCTTTACCATGTAACGTGCTGAACGACGGGGTTTTGCGAGTGAGACTGCAGCCAGAGTGTTTCACAATAGCATACGCGGATGACTTGGCCCTAATTGTGAAAGCCAAGAAAGTACCAGACTTCATGCGCAAAACTAACGGAGCCCTAGAACAAATTTCCCAATGGATGAAGAGGAATAACGTAACATTGGCACCTACCAAAACTGAATGTATCATGCTGAAAGGGACGAGGAAAAGGGGCGAGATTAGTTTTATACTAGAAGGGCACAACATAAAACCAGGAAAATACCTCAAGTACCTAGGAATATGGTTAGACCACGGTTTGGTGTTCAACGAACACATTAATAGGATAACAGAAAAAGCCGAAAAATCGGTGACAGCAATCACTAAGATCACACCAAACATCGGTGGACCTGGCTACTGGAAAAGAAAATTACTGTCGGGAATAGCAGAATCCATAGTACTCTACGGAGCACCGATATGGCGGAGTGTGCTAAGGGTCAAGAAGTACAGACAGAAACTGATCAGCCTACAGCGGAAGATGCTATTGAGGGTGACTTGTGCTTATAGAACTGTCTCGGCTGAAGCGCTCTGCGTAATTGCAGGAGTCACGACGATTGATCTCCAAATTGAGGAGCGGGATGAACAGAACTGACAAGGAACACACTCGAGAAGTGGCAGGATAGATGGAGGGCAAATACAGCGGTGGCACAAAGGACGAAAGTACTGATCCCCGATATAAGCGTGTGGACGGAATGTAGACACAAAAGGGTGGACCACCACATGACACAGTTCGTAACCGGAAACGGTTCTTACAGGACATACACCCACCGTATCGGAAAAGCGGAAAACGCCTTAGGCATCTATTGCAAAGAGAAAGACGACCCAAACTATCTTCTACTATCTTCTATTGTAGGAGATGGGAGCACTCCAGGGAAGACGTGATGGTAATCGAGGAAAACGTAATCTCATACATGCTAGAAAGCCACACAAAATGGAACAGAGTGCACCAAATGATAAGTCATATTATGTTACACAAGGAGAACGAGCAAAGGCGAAGTCAGCAGTATTCCTTTGCTGATATCGGAAAGGAACGACGAGACACTTTCACGTGACTGATGTAATATCCTAAGGGTTTCTCCCGGTTACGTGAAGCAGTTCAGGGGGGTTTTAGGCGGTAGGAGTCCGACAATACCGTTCGCGATAGATCATAAGCGGCGGTACCCATGAGCTGGGTTTTCCCCTGAACACAAAAAGGATAGGTTAGCTTAGGTGCGTTAGGATCACACGTTGAAAGGTAAGACCTCGTTAGTCCTTAGCTCGCACAAGTTCCTCAACTTCTTAGAGTTGTCGTTTGTACGGGGGCGACAGCTGAATAACTGAAAACAGATTTTAAACAGATTGTTAAACAGTTGACATGAGTAAATCAAACTCATTCCGTGACATGAAATCGTAGTTTCATGAATGAATTGTGTATTTTTTCTTGTAAGGTTACTTAAATTGGTACTGAAGATCCCTAAGACAAGTGGCTTATAGCAAAACATCGGTTATCTACAAATGAGGATGACAGTTTTCCATGAAAGTGAAATATTACTATTCATTCAGTATATTGTGTTGAAATTCTGTGAATGGTATCTAATTGAATTTCCTAACGAATGTTTGGAATACAAACTGAGTAGAGAAAAGTGTTGATATGAAAGTAGCTGTTTTAGGAGGTATTCTCCTTCCAGTTTGTGTCTGAAAGTTACTTCTTTGCATAATCTATACTCTATGTATAAAGTTACTTCTTTCGAAATGTATTGCTTTCTTCTTTTGTTTTGGAGATTTCCACATCTTCGGTTACTAGAATTACGAAGTCAAGTATAAAACAAAAAATTGAATAGAGACAAACAAATTAAATGAATTTATTTTCTACCTCAACCGTTCGCCGGACAAAAAGAATGCGGAAAACACTTTTTATGCGAAGATAAAGGACAATTACAAAAGTAATACTCATTCAGAAAAGAGACACTGGTATATCATGATTTTGATAAGGTTGTAGCAGAGCGTGTTAACGGGGACGCATCTGATGAACATTCAGAAAATAGTTATCATGGAAAAAATGTATTTTTATGCCTACTTCACATGTACGAAAATTGAAAGATAGTCAAAGCAGTATTAGAGATATTGGGGGAAAATATTCTGTATATCATAAATTATCGTGATATTTTTCAAACAAATACCGCCATCTCTAGTTCAGGATTGGTACTTCTAGGACTACCTTGGTATATGGAAAAAATATCATATAAAATGAAAAGACTACTAAATACACAAAATAATAACATAACATATACGACTGGGAAGACGTATCAAGAACAACAAATATCACATAGACAAGGATAACAGATCAAGTGTCAATAAAATAACATGTTAATCATGCTCAAAACTTTATGTAGAAAGGTCTTCAAGAAATTTCGAAATGAGAATTTTGGAACATAAAAAAATTTGTGAACTGAAGAAGACCCCTTATATGTGCCGCCCCACGGAGAACAATCATGATTTCAATACACAAATAAAATGAATGACAGAAATGGAATAAGAATAAATATTTCCTATTGAATGACCAACAACAAGAGAGCCACTCATTCATTTGAAACATTTTTTCTCCAGTCCAATAATTTTTTTCATATTTAAAATTTTTGTGTTGTCCAAGAAATGTACAAATTGTAACTTTTTTTTCGAAATTGACCTACTGTCCAAGAAATGAGATTGTATTTTTTTTACAAATTCTACCTGTTATATCATTCACTATTAACCAATTGGTTGAATATAAGAATTGTACTCGAGTATGTACTATTTATTACTACTGATAAAGATACGGTGGTAGCAAAAGGCATCTAGAATAAAAACAAATCTTAAAATTGTTCAATCACTTACATAAATGAGATATATTGAAATCGTCAACTATAACCTGTGTCAGCAGAAAATATTATTGGCATATTGGGTTTTTCTGATCGTGCGATAGAAAAATAGAACTAACTCATGTTCAAATTAGCCTTCAAATACGGAATATTCTTATTGATAATTGTAATGAATATGTATAATGCACTGTCACTTCTCAAATATAACTCAATTACCTGTATTTCACGTCTCTTGCTGTGAAAATATAACTCAAAGGAAACGTGGAGAAAATGATAGCAAATATCAGTGGTGCAAATATATAAACCGAAAAGTTTGAACTGTCAACATTTCCACTGCACATTTTTGTGTGTACTGATGTGCTGGATATAGAAACCCATATTATGTATTAATATCCCCACTCCGCTGACAATATATATAGTTTTCTTTCCTCAAGTAAAAAGAAACGAATTTCGTTTTTCAATTCATGTAGTTCTGCAGATGACAAATTGGTTAAGGCCACTCGTGCTGAAAACATTAGGATACAGTTCGAAACCACGACGGCCTTCAAACCCGAATGAAAACATTAACCTAACAGATGCCCACTTTTTCAACTGATTGCAATCGTGTCAACGACTTTTTCCAACTCTGAAAGGAAATTCTAAATCAATAGGACTAACTTGAAAGAACAGAATCTAGGCTGGTAGACCGTGTTCGAATGGAACCTGATGAGGTCTGCGTAGCAGACGAAACGTTTGTTATTTCAGGTCTATTCAACCACTGCCAATCCGGATTTTGTTCTATTTATTTGTTTTTGTCACTAACATGTAATGTGTTGGAAATTAAAATCGAAATTTTTAAAATACTTTCACTTACGGAAAGAAAATCTTGTCAGCAGAGTGGGGATATTGATACATAGTATGAGTTTCTATGCTCAGCACATCAGTACACACAAAAATGTTCAGTGAAAATGTTGACGGTGCAAAATTTCCGATTCATAAAGTTGTTTCATTGATATTTGCTATCATATTCGCCACGTTTTCTTTGACCTATATTTTCACAGCTAGAGACGTGAAATACAGGTAATTAAGGTATATTAAAGGCCCAGCTGTGATTTTAACAAATATATCACTATTATCGATAACAATTTTCCGCCACTACTTCATATCGTGGTTGATTCGAAAATGAAATTCTAAATTAGTTATCGTAGTGGTATTCTTCTATCTGACGATCAGAAAGTTCCAATGCGATATCAACTTGTTTTGACAGTGGGACATAACTCATATTTGGTTTCTATAGGCGGTTTTAGATGATTATCACAACATTAAATAAATCTGAGTGATCAGCTTCAAGAGGAAGATTGATCTGGTTTGAAATTCCTCTTGAAGATGATCACTTGGTGACTGAAACACGTATCGAAGTGTTAAAAATAACGGGTTGGTGTTGTGATTCAACTTTTGATATTACTGACATATACTCGTGTGATACTTCAGGTCGAATAGAATTTTTTGTGAATTAATATAATCAAGTTTCAATTTCAAATGTAGAAAATTCAAAATATGAAACGTAGAGGAGTACACAGTTTATAATAAACTCAAATCCAGGTGTACTGAAATAATTATTCGAAAATTAGATCATCACACTCATTTATATATCAACACACATATGAATATACCCATTCATTATGAGTTGTTAAAAAAACATTATCATCGATTTGGTAAATTTTGTGTCAGCCTGAATTTATTTCTCTACTCCATTTCGCTTGACTTCAAAAGTAATTAATACAGTTTACTATAAAGGGTTTTACAAAAACCGTGAACCGTGTTTCGCTATACAATAGCTTTCTGAAGCGGTAAAATAATGATTTTTTGAAAATGATGATATTTTTTATCACAATAAACTGTATTAATTAGTTTTAATATCGATATTCATAAAGTACCGGCCAGTTCTATTCAATTATTTGAATGATAATTTGTTTTAGCAAATTATAATATAAAACCGATATTTCTATAAGATTGTGATTCTGTGTTGATGACTTCTTCAAAATAAATAGTTTCGCATAGAGTTTCCACAAAAAATGTCGAATATTTCTTGAAAATTGTTATTCATTATTGAGGAATGCTTCGGAATGAATAGTTTTGCATAGAGTTGTCAATGAAGATGTCAAAGGTTACTCAAAGATTGTCATTCTGTATTGGGGTATTTTTGTATGAATGGTTTTTTATACAGCGTTCTGAAAGATGTCCAGATGTAGCGTAGGTACCAAGCAACACAGCTCAATCATGCTTTCTGATCAGGTGGTACATTGTTCAACATCTTATCTTTCTTAAGTGG
Organism: Leptinotarsa juncta; assembly: GCA_015342185.1. Taxonomy (NCBI): domain Eukaryota; kingdom Metazoa; phylum Arthropoda; class Insecta; order Coleoptera; family Chrysomelidae; genus Leptinotarsa; species Leptinotarsa juncta. The sequence continues at coordinate 4,339 of WOGJ01107681.1, read as the reverse complement.
TTCTGATAGCATCGTAGTAAAATATCGTTATATATGTTCATATTATTATATACCTTCAATTTGCAATGAGTCGTCGACATATAGAACATACAGTATACGTCCTAAGGCCAAGCCCTGAAGTAGGTTAGGTTAGATCCGCAGTGAGTAGGTCTATTCGGCTCTATACCGCAATCCGCATAAGTTTATTGTGGCTCACACCTATTTACACTCGACCAAATAAATCCAGCTTCTTAACGAAGCCGATTAGTTTGTATGATGAGTGGTTTTTTAGATCAGATGGTATGAGTACGAATTTGCCTACCTCTAAAAACCTGATTCAGTCCCCAACGGTGCAGGCGCAAGGTATGTGCTCTGTTGTTTCATCATGTTTTTCTCTGTAGAACGAGGTAATTTTTTTTAAATCGAAATATCCTATTTCAGACCACGTTTTGTATTCGGTTTGCACGGAAAATAAAACACAGGACCAACAAAAAAGTTTTTCTCGTTTAATGAAGCCGGTTAACCAATGGCATTTATCGTACCAACTAATATCAAATCCTCGATTTGTCGATTATCTGACGCTTCAATTTGGTTGAGGCCTTCCCAGAGTTTTAATAATGTGAAATTTATTATCATACGATAAAGACTAAAAATTATTTGTCAGCAACCAATCGACTATATCGTCAGATTTTTTAATTTCGTCCAGCTTATCCATAATAAATGAAAAAAAAACTTACCAAAAAGTGAAAACCTGAAAACACATTGAAATTGAAAGAAAACAATTTATAAACACATTTAAAATATTATCAAAAAGCACTGCTATAATACAATACTGCCTGTTTTATACACAAATAACAAATATTATCAAGAAACACTAAAACGATTCACCGAAATAATGTTCAGTCCCGGTCCGTCAGGGCATCCCATCTGAATATTCAAATAAAAAACAAAGGCAGTCGTACACTAACGGAGACCAACTGGAGGCTAGCCTCCTCTAACGCATTAATTTCTGCTACTTAATTTACAAATCGGGAAGTATGTCGCTGCTTGTGTTTTTCAAAAAAGTCGGTGGCAGGGCTCCCTTGCAACGTATGGCATTTATTATTTCGGGTTGATGGTTTATTCGTTATTCGTTAATGGGCGGTGCGTTTGAGGTTTGTTGGTGCAGGATACAGTGTGGTACGTACTACGTAGTGAGTAATAGTGGTTTTTCGGGCATAGTATGTATTTATATTAAAAACTAATGATAAAGTAATGACATCCAAGTATATTCAGAAAATAATAATCATAATCATTTGTCAATATCTTTCAATTCTTTGTGATACATAGCCTCAAATTTTATTAGGAGGCAAGCCTCCCTTGCCTCCTCTGACGAGTCGCGGCTGGTTTGAAGGTTCGAATAAATATTCACGTCACGCCATCACTTTAGATACTATTATGATTTAGGTTCCATCCCTTTATCATTTTACTTCCATTGTTTGCCAGAATGAAGAAAACAAGCCGTAGAGAAATTCATAATAATCATGGATTTTTCTTCCCACATTCAAATAGGAGCCTATTGGAAACACTACTCTTTCCAGTGAAGTGATTCTTTTCCATGCAAATTTGTGGATACTTTCTGTTTGATGTTTTTGCAAGCAGAGCACGACATCATGGAAAACGTGTTTTTTACTTCCACGCCTGATCTGTTTATGAGCAGATTTGAAATGGAAGCAAGAGAAAAGTTGAATTTCTTTCCACGAACTCGAATCCAGTACATGGATGATGTGTTTGCCAGTTTTGCCTCTTTGTGACTTGTTTCAATAATAGATCTCCAAATATAAATTTTTCGTATGAATTCGAAAATAACGACGAGGGACCATTATTGCATGTTCTACTTATGAAAAACGCCGCGCTGTAAGTAATGAAGGTAAATGTTCAAATTTTGTGGGCCGCATACATTCGATCAGCGATTTATTTATTTCCTCCCTATGTTGGTACGGTCTTCTCGAACATATGTTTACAGTCTCAGGTGTTCAGTATATTTAGGAATCACTCGTTAAAAGGTAGGACCTCGTAGTCCTCAGGTCCTTAGGTCCAATTCTGAGTGTTGTCGTTCGTAGGGAGGCTACATTTGGTTAACGAAAAACACAGATTTCGAACTAATTTCGAACAGTGTTGGTGATAGGCATAAAAGTTTACAACTGGTTTGCGTAAACAATAGATGTACATGTTGATGTATGAATGTACATGAAATTTTTCATGAAGAATCATTGAAACACGATTCGACAAATTGCTCAAGATGTCAGCTTATCGGTTAGCTCTTCCCATGCAATTTTTTCGGAAATTTTGGCATGAATCGTGTGGCAGTAAAGTTCGTTCCAAAATTGCTGAATTTTGATAAAAAAAACCCCTATGAGCGTCGCTCAGGAATTGTTGAATGAAGTTAACAGCGATTCAGATTTGCTTGAAATGGTAACGAATCATGAGTATGTAGCTATGACATCGCAACCAAAGTCTAATCGTTCCAGTGGAATAGCTAACAGGAGCAAAGACCAAAATTAGCACACCAAGTTCGATCAAACGTCAAGATTTTGCTCAATGTTTTCTTCGTTTAACGAAGCGTAGTGCGTGTCTCAGGAGTTTTTGCCACATGGTCGTATGGACAATAAGGATTATTACAAAAATGCACCTGCTTACTCGTGCTTGTTTGTAATTTTTTTATCAGAAACAACACCGTAGGTAATCATGCCGCAGCTGCCGTATTCACCAGATTTGGCCCGTGCGATTTTTTCTATTCCAAAGATTGAAGACACCCATCGAAGGATGGCGTTTTTCGAAGATTGAAAAAGAATAACCGAATTGCTGAGAGGACATACCAAAGACATACAAGAAATTGCATATCAGAACCGATTCAAGGTTTGAAAAAAACGTTGGAACAAGTTTATTGTATCTGAGGATGAAATAGAAATTGATAAATGAATGAAAAATGTTTGAGAAAAGTGAAAATCCATCTAATTTTCTGAACAGAGTAGTGTCCAGAAAAAAATAATAGCACTTTCATTCATTTTCTTGGCAGCTCTTACCAATGCTTCAACAATAAATGGCGGAACTGAATTTTCTTTATCATAGGCTGGGTACTTCTCAGAACGACAAAAACTCATACGGTTCATACGAATCGAAAATGTTGGTTCAAATTTGAGGAAAATAGAATACAAAACTAGCTATCAGAATTACTCGTTCACCCAAGAAATTTTGGGCTACGGTTTTGAAGACTAGAGGAGTCCAGTGTTGCTCAAATTGCCTTAGAGAAAGATCACAGAATAAATCAGTTACGCTTGGAATTGCTGACACCGGTACTTGACAATGAGTTTTCAGACGCATTCCTAAGCTCATTCAATAGCCCATTGCTCGCACTTCTACGGAATTACAGGTAGAAAACAGGTTAATGTTAGGTATCAGATAGATATTGAAACCGATATAAACAATAACAATCTACTAGAAACTTTTGCTTATATTCGACAATTTCAAAAGTTCTCATTTGTTTTTCAGATATTCGACAAGATGTGTTCTCTGAAAGGAGTTCCACTGAATCGCTTACTCTGTACAATATATTTTTCTTCTTGTCGACACTCCGGCAAAATATGGGATTGAAAATCTATTGGCACATTCCGTAACGGTACAATGGAAATGTTTTTTGTTCTTATTGTGCGTTATCCGGAATATTTTCGGAACTGATAGGGGTAATTCATATTCAGATCAAGTCAAGTCCTAATTCAAATCAAGTCGTAATTGAGCGAGTTTTCTGTTTCAACCAACTTTATATCCCCAAGGTTTTCTATTTTCCGATGCTAGCCCTCCTTATCTCAGACACAAAATTCCAAGTGACTTTCACTGAAATAATCAAATGTTAATATTCCTAATGAGAAAGACTAAAATACTCCTTTTGTGAATAGCTTAATAGATATATTGTCCTAATTGCTGCAGATATAACAGACAAGGTGTCTGATCAATCTAGACATTGGAAGGTAGGTACATAAATTTACAACAAGCTGCAAATGCGAGTAATTGTTGAAAACATAGGTAAAAATAAAATTTTGAAATTCCGAATGATTGTGATGCCTGGAAAAAATGTATTCGAGGTCAAAGGTCAAAAATCTCAAAAAAAAATTGGTTTTTCGCGGGAAAACGGTAAGTTTTATCATAAAACAACTTGAGATAAAATTGTAGACCATAAAATTTTCTACAAAAAAAGTTGAAACACATTTTTTTCTTAAGAGCCACCGTTTCTGAGATACGACGAGTCAAAAAGTTGTAATCGTCATTATATGCACACGTTTCCACGCCACCTATGAGGTATTGTACTTAGCGAGTTTTTTCA
>WOGJ01107086.1:0-13758 GCA_015342185.1 Leptinotarsa juncta | reverse complement strand
ATCTTCTGTATAATTCAGTGTTCATATTGGAGTATTTGTTTCGAAAGAATTTTTTCTTTCGTGTAATTCAATGTTTATATGAAAGTAGCTGTTTCAGGAAGACATATCTGAATATATTTCAGATTTCTTCAGATATATTAAATTTAGTTCAGTGTTGTGAAGTCAACATTTCAAGATAAAGAAGAAAAATTTAATAAAACCAACGTAGACTCATTATCAACATCAAAAATATAACATATTAAAAAAATACTTAGATCCCAATGTTGTAAAAAAATGCAGACTATAGGTACCTATTCATACTGTCTGTTGTCTATGCAAACATTTACTTTCCATATTATTTATAAATATTTGGTGTACTAAGAATTCAACGCTTTGTTGACAACTGAAACTATTTTAATTACTTAAATTAATGTCAATTAGTATCATTGAAATTAATACCAAACTAACGTGAGATAATTTAAAAGGCTTCTTTCTCAAAAATTATTTGAATGTTTTTTTCGTTCAATTTGTCAATATCTTCTTTCAATACATATCAATAATTTTGAAAAAATTTCCAGTAAATAGTTTTCCTTCATCAACGTTAGACCAAAGAAATCAGAGAGCCTTAAAAACGGAAAGCAAACCAGCGTTGCCAGTTGTACAGATAAGTATCGTTTTACAGGATAACTTTCAAATTAAATAACGAAACTGGTTTTCTCCGGTGTTGTTCCTTCTGATATAATGTTCATATTGTTGCAACTGTTGTTGCAAGACTAAAACCAGACAGAGCTGTTTCGACCCATCACTGATGCTAGGCTGAACCTCTGAATTGTTCTTACGTAGGGTGCCACCACAAGAAGACCGTTTGGCAGTCCCTAATGGCCACTTTTTTTTGGGTGTAAATGTTAAAATGCATATGCATAAAGAAAACGTAAATAGTTACACCAAAATTCACTTATTTTTGGAAAAATGCGAAAAAAAATTGAAGGACACCATTGACCCACCGCGGCTGTAACCATTCGAACTTTCACTGTGGCCACGGTGGGCATGTGTGGGCGACATCAGCTGTTGTAGTCACGTCAATTCTTGCTCAGTTTAGGCGGCGTAGTAGTTGCAATAAGTCGTTTTATATTCATTTACAAGTTGTAATCGTTTAGTATAAGTAAGTTTAGTGGATTGAAAAAGCGTCTTACGAAAAAGATCAGGAAATATTAGAAAATTGTGGAATGATGTGCTACCTGATGAGTCGAATTTTTCACCAGATGTTTCCAAGTATGAACCAAGTGACTCAGATTCGGACTCCGATGAGTTCGTAGTGCCAAAAGAAATTCGAAGAGCAGTTCAAAGAAAGGACATGAGGCAGTACGAAGACCATTAAAAGTAGAACTCCAAATTACTCCTGGTAATGAACCTAATAACTTTGATCCTAAAGTATAGGAGAATGAGATTAAGAGAACTATCGAGGAAGTAATTGCGCAGAAAACGGTTTTTCTCGAATCTGATTCTGGCGAAAATTTGCCAGCTGTAGAAGTGTTAGGCAGGGTGGATTGGGGACCCGTTACCGGAAATAGTTTGAAACACTTCATATTCTCTGAAAACAATCCAGGAATTCACCATTTTTTATATGATAACTATCAAAAAAACCATGCGACTTTTATAAATATGTAATTTCTGATGATATATTTGTATTACTCGTAGCTGAAACGAATCGATATGCTGCACAAGAGAAAAGCAAAGGACGTCCGAAATCTCACATACAAAATTGGAAAGACACCACACAGGATGTAGGATGTATTTTGTCGTTGGGACTTATATCCTTGCCTTCAATATCTTCATACTGGTCAAAAAACTTCATTTATAGAAATGGACTTTCTCGGGTAATGCCAAGAAACCATTTCCAATTACTTGTAAAAACCTGACATTTCACTAACAACCAAGTTGTTTCAGAGAACGATGACAGGCTGCATAACAAAAGTCAACTTTTATAGAAACTTCAGTAAAATTTACAAATGCCGATAATACCAGGAGAATTTCTGTGCGTCGATAAAACCCTAGTTCCCTTCAGGGGTAAATAAAATTTAAACAATACATTAACAATAAAAGGTACAACTTTGGTATGAAAGTATTTAAATTATGTCTAGAGGGTGGATATTTATATGATTTGAAGGTCTCTGTGGGCAGGAAAGAAATGAAGTCGAAAATCAAAGTTGTTACGGTAAAGGAGGCACAGTTTGTGTTGATAACTACTATACATTCGTGGAAATAGCTCAAGAATTGTTGTTAAATGAAACTTACATAGGTACACTACAAAGCAATAGGAAGGAGAATCCCAAAGATGTAATCAATAAAAAACTTGAAAAGGGTGAAGCTATTTCAAAGGAAACGAGATGTCCTGATGATGACTACAAAGTATGTACCGGAAGTGGTTACTGTGCATAAACGAAAAGGAGGCGTTATGAAGCCTAAGTCTGTCATTGAGTACAATAAACATAAAAGCTACATTGATATTTCGGGTAAGTCATATTTATAAATTATATTTCGTTTTGTAACTATTATTATTTTCAGATCAAATGAAGGCCTATAACTCCTGGCTTAGGCGTGGGGTCAAATGGTACCGGAAACTTGCCATAGAGTTGGTAGTGGTGCAGCAATTGTCAATTTTCATTGGCTTCATCAGCGGGTCACAAACAATAAAATGCCGATTACCAAATTCCGATAGGAGGTTATAAAAGGATAGGAGATATTTCTCCCTTAGTGATTTATCCACATTCATTAATGATATGTATTACAAATTTACTGGTCTCCTAAAACGTGATGATAATTTGGCCGATTCTAATACTGATCACAAATTGTTTGAAACCGATAAAAGACAGCTATGTTCTCTCTGTTATCAAAAAACGTCAAGAAAATGGAAAGAAAGTCGGCAAAGAATAAAACAAAGAAGACAAATTATCGTTGTGAGGCTTATGATAGGTAAGTTTTAATTATCTGGCAACACTGGCTCAGGTTCTGTCAACCAAAAAGTACACCAACTAACTGGTGTACTCTTTGCTGTCAACAGTCATCATTCATCACAAAAAATATAATTATTGTGATAAACGATAAAATTTGCTCTTGAAAATTAAAATGATTATCAGACACGGTAAAACATAGTTCAAAACTGTTCACTCTTTAGAAAACAAAATAATGCGAAAGCCAACGAAATTGCCAAAATAAGCCCCAAGTAAGAAACCAATGTCGAATGTAACCTTGGCATTATTGTTTACATATTTTATTTCAGATCCAGCTGAAAAATAATGGGCTGTGTTAGCAGTAAAACAGATATAAACGACCGACACCCGAATATCTTTCAAGTAACAAACGTAAATGACCTGGGAAGGCCTATCAGCCCCGGAAAATTACAGGTCACTGAAACGGAGCTAGTATTTTACCAAAGAGGCAAAAAGCCAACCAAGTGGCCTTTGAGGTCACTCCGCAAGTATGGGTTTGATACCGAAGTGTTCAGTTTTGAATGTGGCAGAAGGTGTCCTACTGGTCACGGTATATACGCTTTCAAATGTAAAAAAGCAGAACAACTATTCAACATTGTACAACATCACATAACAGGTAACATCAATGACGAAGTCAATGTTAGTAGTACTGCAGATTTTTCAACAAATGGCCCTCCCATCATTACGCGACGGCCTAATACTGTTTTTCAGACTGAAGGATATTTAAACCCTATTGTAGCACCTGCACCTACCCGGCCATTTACAATGATAAGTAGGCCTGGTTCGGTAAGCAGCAATGGACCTTTGAGTCCTACAGCAATATCACCTCCTCCTGATCTTCCTGTCGAACATAATAACAACAAAAAGAGTAGTTTAGTTCCTGAGCCATCGTATACTAATACTAGTATTGTTGAAAACGGATCGATTCAGTTTCAGTATGCGAATATGGCCCCCAGTGAGCCAACTCTAGAAAGTTCTTGCCATGTTTATATGAACGTAGATACAAATTGTACCAAAGATTTACATGACTTAGCAGAAGAAGTTGAAGAAAGACATTGTTATGCAAATATTGATAATAGCGATATTGAAACCTTACGTCCACTACCTGCAAGTATACCTCCAACTCCAACAACTCTTTATTGTGACTTGGAGAACATTGGTATTCGAGAAGTGAACTATGCAGAATTAGATTTGAATGCTAAAGAACCTGTAGTTCCTCTTGCTGCTCCAGAGACTCCTACTGTTGAAAAAAAGAGCTATGCGACCATAGATTTTCAGAAAACAACAGCTCTCTCACAATCAATAAATCCTAGAATGACCGTAGAAGAAGGAATAAGGAAAACCAGACACAACTCAACAATACATTACAACAATTCATTGAGTGATTGAGACATCGAAACTAAACTTTGATTAAGAATATAATTGCAGAAATTACTCAATAAGGTAGGTTTTTTTAGAATCTGTCAATATCATGAATATGGTAAAGCTATCAGCATAAGGTAGAGATCTATTACCAACCTTATCAGATGTGTTATACCCAATAATCTTATAATTTTGGGGAAAATTTTACTTCATGGGATACTCACAGATTTTTGTGATTTTTTCTGATATGATACTACATGATGGTAGGAATTCAGAACATATTTTTTAGTTGGACTCTATTAGTTTTCGAGATACTTATAGCCTGTCAAAGTATCAAATTGAAGTCATTTGTCATTTTTTTTCAGCACTGACATTTTAAACATTAAGACAAAGAAAACAACGGAACAAAAAAATGATAGATGCTTTCTGTGTATGAAATGCATTGACTTAGGCATTTAAAAAATTTCTAAAAAAAATATACGGGGTTCTCACGGATTTCCGCGATTTTTTCTATGGTGACACCACATGATGGCAGAAATTCAGAGAAAAAGGTGCGATGATATGGAAGATGTGTAAATATAAAAGTGAATGGCAATTGTTCATTCCTGTAAAAAAAGGTAAAGTATGACATTATACAAAATTTGATAGGCTATATCCTGAAAACTAATTGAATCCGACTAAAAATAAAAAATGTTCTAACCATCATGTAATATCAGCCCAGAAAAATACCGCGAAAATCCGTGATTTTGTTTATTGCTGTAAAAAAAGGTAAAAAGTGTTCTGAATTCCTACCATCAGTATCATCCCAGAAAAAATAGCGGAAATCCGTGAGTATCCCATAAAGTACAATTATGTTTATTTTGTCCAAAATTAGCCAATTTTTTTTCTTTATACTGTTTGATCCACCATAATATTTCATAGACAAATTAGCAAAAGATTTTCCAAGATCACATTTTTGTTTTGACCCACAAGAAATACTTTTTCAACCCCCTTCTCATCCTCAGAGACATTCCTATTTTTTTTTTGTTATAAACCTTCTTTCTAATGGTCAACTCTTTCATACATATATGAAAACACTTAGGAAAGCTATTGTATAGCGAAACACTTGTTCAGTTTTGTAAACTGTCTTGTGAAAATCTTATAATGAAGTGACTTGAATACGTCATGGATTTTTATCAAGTGTCGGCCAATTACATCACATAGGTCTAATTATATTTTGTTCTAAAAATACTTTTCTCAGATCAACTTTTTTTTTGCTGATCACAATTGGTTGAAATCGGCATAGATCTTTCAAGTATAACGAATAATATTCTTAAATATTCAGTCAAACTAGTTGTTTGGGATGCTCCTTTTGACTCCCATGCAATGGTGTAGGCTGTTTTCAAATTACAGTTGATCCGTTTGAAAGGTTACAGATCATATTTAGCGGCATTTTGAATTATTCAGTTTTTCAACTCCTCAAATGTCGGTAGTATTTGGTATACTGTAAATGTCACACAATCATATTAATAAAAGGTAATTTTTTTTCAATTCAACTGTTGAATCACAAGTGCTTGGTATTGAATCTCTGGTTTCATCCAATTCAGAGATTACCTCATTCAACCAGTAGATTTCAATGTTATGTAACATTTTTTCTTCAAATCGAGACGCTTTGCACCATTCAAACTTCTATCAATGAATACAATCCCATCAATTCATTTTATTGAAATCTGTGAAGGATCATCATTCTCTTACTGACAGTCATATCGTTTAGAAAATTCATTGATATTTCTACTGAGACCAAGCGTTTTTGTGTCCAAATTTCTTCCGCTGATCTGATTTTGTTGGAATGGAAATTGCTATGGTGAAGTAATTTGTATGCGAAAAGAATGATTTGTCATAACTGCTACTTTTCTCATAAATTTTATTAACACTTTATCATACCTAATATTCTGCACTGATTACCGTTCTAAAAAATTTCTATTGAATTCTGAACATGTATTTGTGTTTCGTGCTTTTCTTGGGGCTCTGTATCAAATGCAGCAGTACTTTGACATTTGCATTTTTTATCCCAAAAAGAATAATAATTTTCATCCTTTCAGCTAAAGTGTAAACCATATGTTATTAATTACTTTTTCTATATATCAAATTATCAAAAATCTAGCCAGTCAGGTACCTGACCAAATGTTCAATTTATTTAAAAAAAAATTGATTGAAATATACTAGGAATATTTTGGATAAATTACTTCTGATATTGGAAAAAACAAAGGTACACAGTGGGCCAAATTGGACACTTCTACAAGGAAACTTCTGTTTTCAAAATAGATAGATGAAAATTGAAATGCACACTTTGATCAAGTAGGCTTTGGACGACGTGGCGATAAACAGAAAGAAATTGTTCAGTGGTAGCTGTCAATTGTTGAGAAAACTTTACACAACAGTAATTAAAACGCATAATTTCAACAAAACTGATAACAATCTATACTACATTTAGTACTAAGAAATGAAACTTTAAGGATAAAACCAAGCACTAAAGGAAATTCCGTAAGTCGCTCTAAGAGCGGTGCCTGTGCGAAAGTTGCGATTCACTTTGGATTTCAATCGCTGAAGATTAAATCTATTTGGAAAGCAGTGAAATTTATTTCTTTAGCAAAGGTGTTCAAAACGTCTACCAGCTTCTCCTACACGCAGGTGACACCTTTTCTGAAAGTTTCTTGTCGTTTTCTGAAGGTTTCTTGCCGATAGGAGAAAGAGAATCAAAACTTTGCATCACTACTGCTTCCAATTCGTAGCTAGAATTGGCCGGCAATTTGAAAAGATCTTTCAACCTTCCCCAGAGGTAAAAGTCCATAGGCATTAGGTCCGGTGACCTGCGAGCCAAGGGTTGTTTCTTTGGTTGGCTATCCAATTATTACCAAACTTTACAGCTAAAAAATTGGGTGACAATTGCAGTGTTGTGAGGCGAAGTCCCGTCTTGTTGAAAATATATTATTCTGAGCTCCATTAATGGCAATTCATCAACAAGAGGTTCAATATATCGCCTTAAAATTCCTAAATACTTCTGAGACGTAAGAGTGCCATTATAAATGAATGGGCCGATATTTCCACCCCTGAAAACACCTGCTCACACACTAAATCAAAATCGTCTTTGACTTCTCTGCTCCACAATAGAATGAGGATATTGTTGTGCCCAAGTATAAGAATTGTAGCGGTTGAAAATGCCAACACTGCTCACATAAGCTTCATCTGTCCAAATACAATTTATCGAAAAGTCACACACTTGGTTACCACTTACCGCGAACCACTGACAAAGAACCATGCGGCGTTCAAAATCTCCTGTTCTGAGTTGATGAACTCTTCTGGTCCTGTATGGCTTGAATTTGTATTTTTTCTAAATACTCCTATTGTTAGTCCTTGGTACGCCTGTTTATATTTTCAAATTTCATGTTGACGTTTTGGGATTATTTTCAACAGCTCCTAAAACGACCATTTCTTCCAACTCCTTATACCTATTCGATTCATATAATTTTGGCCTTTTCTTTTGAAATTGACTATCATCAATTATATTGTGTCGCAACTTGCCAAAATGTCTCTCCCTGGATACCTCTTGTTCAAATTGCTTGCTGCTTCTTCATTTTCTCCAGTTTATACTATTACAATTGAGTTGTTCATCATTCTTCTCTCTATTAATCTCTTCATCATCTAGTACTGCTATGTTTTACCCAATATATTCCATTATATAGGGTGTTATATATTTCAGTTTTTTTTGTAATTCTGATATATTTGTATAATATTTATGTATATTAGGATATCTGTTTCAAATAAATCTATTTCTATTATATAAAAGAGACTGTCATATGCCATTTTTCATAATTCTCATACTTCATTGCCAATGTGTTTGAGACTTGAACAAAAACCACTAATTGAAGAGCGTCTTTACTACATAAATCAAAATTTGACTGCTACCAGTAAAGAGTTGCATTCTGTTTTATCGCCGCATCGTCCAAAACCTACTTGATCAAAGTGTGTATTTTAAAGTCTACATGAAAAAACTTAAAGCTTTGTATTTTAAAGATGACTCTAACAAAACATCAAGTGTGCTACATTTTTGGAAAGGTTATTTTAAGCTCTATTGAAATATGCAGGAATATACAGTGTGTTTCATTTGAAAAAGTTTTCCGTCAATAACTATTGATGTCTCCATTTGAAAAAAATTGTTTTTTACATCATTTAATTCTACTTAAAAAATTGGTTTGGAAATATTTTCATACAAACAAGAAATTTTTGACAGGAAAAAAGTTACTGCAACTTTTCGAAAATACACATTTTCGAAAAACATGCCATATATCAATATATGGTTTTCACCATTAGATTTGTCATAAAATTTGACCGTCAAACACAGCCATCTATCTAGTTTAAAAACAGGAGTTTCCCTTTAAACGTGTCCAATTTGGCCCACTCTGTACAAAAATGTTTGGAAAATAATTATATCATCTGCTATTTAAAAAAATAGATGACTTCAGAAATATACATTATTCCTTGTGGATCATAATATTAATAACCCCCTCGAATTTTACATGTTACCTTTTGTCTCTGAAATATTCAAAGCCTAATATATGTGAAAGAAGTTGTGGTATCACAGTCATTATCGCCCAGTATAAAGTGTTTAGAAGAAATAAAATATTAAAAACAATGTGTGTGAGGTGGTTGATTCATTTTTCATAGATTAATATAGATAGTTATCAAAACTTCGTAAATATATTTCTATTGAAGAAGTTAGTAGTTATTTGTTAACTGCAAAGTCAATACCTATTTTTTTTCAAATGAACTGAAATTGTAGAAATATTTTATATTATACTAAAGTATGTATTCATTATGAAAAGTTCTGGAGCTAAGAATTCTTAGACCCAACTCGGGAAATTACCTGCACATCTGATACATTTTATGATTTTTCTCACATATTTTGTAAATGAATTTGCTACAAGTTCATCGGCACTTTGATTTACTGCTTATGTGATTATTTTGTAATTCGATATTTTTATATACATGTATAGACAAAAATTGGCTGATAGTCGTACCAGTTTCTGTACAATGTGGACATGTTTGATAGAATCATGTAAATTTTACTTTCACCAAACCCAATTTTTCATCAGCAGCTACCTAGACTTTATTTAAATTTTGTTTTGATCTCGTAAGTTAGTTTAGCTTTATTGTTGAAATTATCCTTAGGATAATCAATATTTATGAATTGTTTATTGGAAGCTGATTAGTTTTCATCAATATATAGTTTATTGAATATGCACATTATTTTTCAAGCATATTCATGCCATTTCCTTTTTGTATGTGCAATATATGTATTTTTGAATGTTATAGTGTGAATATAAATAGTATACAATTTTATTTATTTGGCATATCATAATCATACAAATTGTATAAAAAATATTGAACAAAACCTGAGTATGTGTTGAAGAAATAAGAAAGTAAGTGATAGTTGATCAAGCTTATTGAGTAATATTCAGAAATAGTTTGTATAAATTAATTGTATACAAATGCCAAAGATATTATTCTTGTTATTTTTGAAATATATAACATAATTGTGTATTTATAGTTTGTAAAAAACAAAGAGACAAGTTGCCAAAGATATTTTTCAGACAAAACTATCGATTTTGTACAGTGTTTCATTTCATGAACCAATTTCATTGTACATTTGTGCTGATAGTTGAGTAGTAAAAAAGAAACAAATGTATTTAATTTTTAATAAAAGATATTTTCCACAATACTTTTTCATTATCATAATCATTAATACAGATTGAAATTTTGTTGTAGAGCGTAGTTCAGAATTACTTGGGCGTATTTTATTGAAACTTTAAAAAGAATTTATCTACCAGGTAGAATATTTCCTAAACAATATTTCCAAGGTGTTTTAATTAGATTGTAATTTGTTTTATAAACCCGAAAAATGAAAAACTATAGTTAGAAATTAATATCAGTCGATAATATAAATTTTTCAAAGGACATTATCAATAATTGAAAAGAGTGTTAAAAATTTATCTTGCTTCATCAAAAAATCGTCAATCAATAGATAATTAATAAATTAGGAAGCTTTGTCCATAATTTTACAAAAAACATCAAATGCACAGTTCTATAGTCAGGAGATTCAAACAGGGTGAGATTTTGACAGTAATCAAAGTTGTAGAATGTTGAAAAAATTTTATGGAATTGGAAAAGGTGAATCACCAGAAGGCTAGGGTCCGCACGTCAAAAGGTGAGACACTGTTAATCCTTAGCTCGCACAAATTTCTACTCTTTTTAGGGATTTTGTTTGTAAAAAGTCGTTCATAGATTTAACAGAAGGAAAACAATCATCTCACAAAAATGTTATATATTATATGGAAAACATTCACGTCTTATTTACTTGTTAATTTGAACGAAGGAAATGAAAAGTCTTGAAAAAAACTCGCCAAAAGTAGGTTTGTATGCGTACGTCATTTCTTAGATTCTATCAAAAATCATCTCAGACAGTGCAGCCACAATGCCACTTGGGAATATTATTTTATTTAATATATGTTATATGTGTACAGAAGATTGACAAGATCAACTGAATGGTTTATTATTCTTGTAAGAAAACAAAATTCGAAAGATACAAAAAAAGTTCTCATATACACAATTTTAATTCAATAGTAAATAAGAGTAACAATGTGAACAATACAAACAGCATAATATTGTGAGTATGTTATAAAGAATTGAGAAAAACTCTTCTCATGCTACCAGGTTTACAATGAGAAATATTTACAATATCGTACAGTCATCTAGTCTTTGGTATATAGGCGTAAAATGAATCAGGTAAGTGTTAGAATATAGATGGTAAAAGGTCATAATATAGCCAACAATCTGGGTATATATGCAAGATTATGTGTACCAACAAATATGGAGGATCGATGTGAGAGCATGAAATTTCATATAAAAAAAATATTCGAATAAGTATGGCATTTATGCAGAAGATCCGTCTGAAATTTAGACATTTGAAACTAACATGTTTCAAAATTATCCTTTATATATTTCCTAATCAATTGATGTGTATATTGTTAATAGAATTCCACATAATACTTCCAAATTCAAATTATTTTCGTGTCATAAATACATAAAAGAGAAGAAAATGAATTTTATTCTTATACAACCATTAAGAACTTCTAATAAAATCTAGAATTATGTAACCCGTAAGGGAGTGAATCTACATTTTTAATCAGATATGATGACTAAGTCCTTAAATTAATTCTTGTAAGAGTATGCTGCTTAGCAAATAGATTAGTTCTTTTTACGACTGTATGAAATCATATCACAAATTGTGGAAGACTACAAAGTTTTTGGTTTCAAAAATAATTGGTACTGTCTTCTTGATGCTGTTTTTGAAATAATTCAAACTAGAGAATAACCAAGAAACAATAACATTGATCAAAATTATAAATGTTAATATAACATAAATAAAATTATCAACAGCCAACATTAACAAGTGAAAAAGGTGTTATATATTCTTACATAGACTCCATCTTAATGTAATGTATGGAAATGGGCAATGGTGCACCCTGATATCTATTAAACATTGGTTTTACGTAATAGATGAAGCATTCCTTTCTCATTACACAGAAACAATTTGTTCTGAATTAACAGTAAACCTACAGTCATCATACAGTTTTTGTCATCTGATTATACTAACTCGGTTAGGAAAACCTGTGTTGAGTAGTATTATTGTTCTGGCGTAGTATAAGTATTTTCGATAATAGGGAACACAATAAGTATGTCTCAGATTTAAAATATTTTGCAGTAAAACTGCTTAGAATTGCAAATGAAACTTAAATTTTTTCATAGTACAAAATTGAAAATGTCGAATTTTTAAACCCGACGAAAACGTACCTACTCCTGGCGTTACTGATGGAGAAATGGATCGTTACGTCCCTTAATTTCAATTACTCTCAAGGAGAAGGCTTTTTAATTATCGAAATTTAGGTATCCAATGCTTTCTAAGTATTGTTTTTGTTATTATTCTTGATTAGTAGTTGAAGTGATTTTTCGATTATTGCTGATAATTAATTATGATTGTAATCGGTTTTTTCTTAACAATCGTAAAATAACCACGAGTGACACTAGTTATCGAATTCAAAGTCAAAGCGAGCTACATATAGTGACCATCCAATTGTTCACTTACTTATATTCATAAGGTTACCGACAAAAGTAAATCGAAGAAAGAAGAAGCACGGCATAGGAGCAGTGTTCACAGTGAGGTACAGTACAAATACAAAATACCATGTTCCACCTCATCCAGAATCTGCATCGGCCAGAGCAACAGAAGACTCGCTAATAGAACCTATGAACATGAGCGGCTGTCCGTTAATCAAATCCATCCTCATACCTATTCAAAGATTACCTTAAAATAGGCCACACAATAAGCTTCGAAAGCACCAAAACCATTTCGAAATGTAAAATCTCTGACGTAGGATGAATCCAAAAACGAGCACTTTTCTCAATCACCAAAATTTCAATACTCTGATGAAGACGCAAACTTCGTTGGTGAAACGGACGTCGAGAAGATTATAGAAGTTCTGGTGATTGGGCAAAGTGTGACCAAAACCATCTCCATGCCAGGATAATCCGCGAAGCTATCGATATCGAAAGACATACCAACTGCCTCAACAAAGATTACTGCATTCATGGAAATCATTGCTGTGCCGTCACAACATGTCACATTACACACAACGCTTCTGCAAGTCATACTTCCATTCCCACTATCAACCCTACCCTTGCACTCACTACTGGTATCCCTCTATCTGTCTAAAATATGAATACCAGAGACTGAGGACCCCCAGTCATCGCTTGGAAGTAGGCAGATTGTTTCTTTTGTTACCCTTGCCTAGACCAGTAACGAGATCTGGGGAGTAGGCAGATTGAGAACACGCCAACGAGTAAGATTCAAGACGGAAATGTTATCGGAATTAGATAATGAAGTAGGAATTCAACAAGGAAACATTTCACAGCCGTTTTCAGATATGTCGACGATGTCTTTGCTATTTGGAATAAAGACCATGATGATCTGAATGTATCTTTGAATTATAGTAACGAACGGGAACCGGCAATGAGAGAGATTGAACAAGACAGTCAACTTCCAATAAATACAATGGAAAAAACAATCATATAAAAACCGAATGACCTTCAAACAGCATCACAAACTCAACAGCTACCAACTCAACAAAATTACCGACTCATCAACCATCGATACCTTTCACAACTAACGTTATACCTTACATTACAGGACTATCTGAAAAAATAAGACGAATTAGGAATAGGTATTGTAACGTAAAAGCACTAACTGTCTTAAACTAATTTATTTTTACAATATTTCCGTAACTAATTTATTTACACACGTTAGTTTATCTGCACAATGTGTTAACAGCTC
>WOGJ01106496.1:0-15757 GCA_015342185.1 Leptinotarsa juncta | reverse complement strand
CCACAAGATTATCTTTCAGATAAATAAAATTCATGTCAATCGAATAATCCATCGTTGTTTTATTGCAACTTAAAGTTCTATACCTCTATAAAAAACATGCTTTTGAATATATGAGCATCAGAAAACGCTTCAGGCTTCTGGATGTCTTCGAAAGCTTGGAAATCGAAAAGTGCGGAATGAATTCTATGAATAGCGACAAAGGTCCTATTTCGAACAATCCTTTGTTTGGTCTTATACGTAATATTTCTAAATATTGGCCGCAGTGGTAGTGCGCCCGACTCACGAACAGAAACAGAACAGAAAATATTTTTTTCGAATGTCCAATAGAACTGTACCAAAAGTTTATATGTACCGAATGTTTATAGAAAATGGTCCCCCCTTAACTTCTTATAACAATTCAAAGAAATATAAATCTTAAAATATTTAAATTGATTAGCAATTTCTTAGCATATAACAATATAGAACTTCAGTGAAAAACAAGATAGAGAGAAGAGAATAGAGAAAAACAAATTGTATAAAAAGTAATAATTTAAACATTCAGAATGATTTAAAAAATATACCTATTATATAGTAATCCCATCTTTAACATTTTCCATCCTGGGTTCTTTTCATGAAGAGAAGATGGATGACTAGAGAAAAAGCAAATTAACAAGAAAAAAATGAGTACAATATTATGTGAAACAAGATTCTTGTACTCATCCGATAAAGTTTTTGTTATGGTTGGGTGAGACCAAAACTAAGAAGAAGAACCAAAATTAACCAATAACCTGTTCTTGTGAGATAAATCATAAATCTGAGATATATCTTATTCCAGATTTAAGTCCGAATATTTGTGATATAAATTATTTTTGGATTCCAGTTTAAAGTTTGATGTAGATGACTCAGAGGAGACAAGGTTTAAGATTTTAACAGTGAGTTATTTATCAACACCGAAATGGATCCTTCAACCGAAATCAGGAAATTAGGACCCAAAGATGTTACTATGTTATCTTCGATTCTGGATCAGAATGACCAGTGGAGATGTTTGATGAGTATTATTCCAGAATTTCTTCAACGGAATGACTACAGATGTGATATTTCGGATACCAATCCTCCGAAATATGATTCTGAACATTTCAGGTAAGTAAATCAGAACTAATTATCAAAATAGTAAATATTAAAGATGGATTAATGCACCAGTCTTAAGTTGTAAGTTGAAAATTTCGCGTCACATTAAAGACACTCAAAGAACATGACTAGTTCATGAATGTTTTCACTATTCCACTGAAGGTCAAGATGGATTTATGCAGTATCAACTTTCATATTCACATTTTCTCAAGCCTTCCATCTCGTCGTAATCGACCCTCCTTGTTTTCACCATAAAACAGAAATTTTTCAGTCAATTACCCCACTTCTGAACCCCGTGGGTTTACCAATAATTGACTACACTGAATAATCAAACTTAACTTTATTTCACTTGAAATACAACAAACAGTTCAACTAAAAATTTCAACTATTATTTGAATCTCTATCTTACTAGATTACTTCGAGTACCACACTGTAACGTCCACTTCACTGTGTACTTGACTGTCTGAATACGCTTGCAGCCAGCGTTTAAATATCGCAATGGAACATCGCAAAATTTTTGACGAAGTTCTTTGCTGCTTCTCGAGGGACGGGGAAAATTGGGCATTCCCGCGCTCTTAGCTACGTCAAGTTTGGTTTATGGTTACCAGTGACGACCGGCGATATTTCCTTTCGGGCATGATTTACAACAATATTTCTATCATAACTTCAACTGTCATATCTTGTTTCCGGTCACTTGGTGACCACCACCCTAAGAAAATGATTAGGGATAGTACTAAGTGTGAGACATTCAAAAATATAATTATATTAGGAATTCATTCATGTGACTTGTTCACCATCTAATTTGATTTTACTTGTTCAAATTATCTTTCGCATTTATTCATTTGAAATACACAATAGTTGTTTTAACTGCAAGACTGCACCAAAATGAAAAATTATATAGTGAACAGTTACATGGATGAATTGCTTAAGAAATTAGGCTTTTAATGATTTGTCACACTTAGAACTTTCCTTATTCAAATTATTTGGGCGATGGTCACCTAAGGGGAGGAGGAGATATGACTCGAAAGATGTCCCCTTGAATTGAAGTAGACATGTTTTTGCATTTTTTTCTTAAAGATTGTGTCTTGAAGATGTTTGATTTGTTTCATTTTAGGTGCATCATACTTTATTTTTTATATTTGTATTAGGGTAGGTACAGACCAACCAACAAAATGTTGATAATTTGTTTGACAATGTTTCATGATGAATTTCATTAGTTCGGACTTCCATATAAAATGATTTGAAATCCCTGAAAAAATTAATAAAAAGAAGAATTATAAATGAATAGCTGAAAATAACAATTATATTAAGAAGAAAACCAGAATGAAATATTAGTGAAATAAAATACAAGTAAAAATAAAAAAATTGAACAAAAAATAAAAATGAAATAAAAAGTTACTTCACGATGTTTCGATTGTTAGTATCCACAAACATCCTCGGGTGGGTCATCACCCGATGACAATTTGTTGATGGATTCTAGCAACACATTTATTGGATAGAGCTTTTTGATACATGTTTTTAACAATGTTGTGTGTCTAAACAATGAAACACTGCCTGTCTTTCAGGTTTCAATTAAATTTGGAAGAGATTATTACTAGTGCAGCTGTTATAAGAAAAAGGTGGTGGCAGAGAGATATTTAAAAAATTATGGTGATAACTTCATTTCCGAATTAATTTCTAATGATGATAATTTTTCCGGAACTTTATCAGATAATGGATGCACAATTAATAAGATTGACAGTTAGTCTAGGATATTTACCTACAGGTGATTTGTTTAGTAGTCTGATGTATTTGTTTAAAAGTTTCGAAGCAATCAATATCCTTGATTGTACCTGAATTGTGTGAAATTTCGAAACCTGCAGTGTTGTTGAATATAGTTTTTTACCATAAACACTGTGCAATGTTTTTCATTTCATATTGAGAACATGATACAACAAACTTCTATGACGTCGTGCCACTTGATGTTGTCATGTGTCTCTTCAATATCTAGGTGATTGATAGGATACATGTTGGCAACACTAATTTAAACAAGTTGCCAATATTTTGTTGATCGGTTTCTATTCACCTTCATACCTTATGTGTTTGTTTTCTTTTCATATCATTGAATATTTTGAGTTTTTATGTTAACAACTTATGAATGTATCCAAATACTGAAAATTCATTTTTAGATTGATTGTGATGTCTATTAGTTGTGCATGTTTGTATACATTTATAATTTTGATATAATCTGAAATATCAACTCATTATCGTTATTATTACATAAGTTGAATTTATGACTAGAATCTGGTGCAAGAACTTCTATTTACTCTTTCAGATTTATATTTCATAGCTTAATAATTTCAGAATCCTCGATGAATTGAAAAAGGTGGGCAGAAAGTGTACTGAAGTGCTACTATCTGAGTGGGGTTGCTCAGGTAGAATTCGGCCAACAATTGGCCATCTGTTATACCTTTTGGTTAAGGCAAACCTTTTTAGAGCAGCAGATTACGTTGCAATCGATTTACTGCATCAAGAAAAACCAAAAAGACCCTGCAATGGCCCAGAAGCTCAAATTTCTCCAAATTTGTTGCAGAAAGGGACTAGCCATGACCAGAAATTTTCGGTAGACAATCATACTGCCCAAAGCATACACCAACGAATTCCGGAGATTATCATCACTGATGCTAACCAAGAAGGTATGTCATGTTTCAATATAAGTATTAAATTCATCTCTAACAAAATTGTTGGAATGGGTGTCATGAAAAAAATGGGAGAAAACGCAATAAGCCCATGAGGCTGCATTGTTTTCCGGAGAAATGGACAAGTGAGTCAGTCCAAAGGAAGTAGAAAAAATGGTTCATTCCTGAAAAATTCTCATATTTCTCATTTCTCATTCACAAGTGAAATTATATTTACTCTCTGAGAACACCTGTAGCATTCTGACATGGAGTTATCAGGTCAGTATGCATCCCAGAAAGGTAAATCAAAATTCAATGAATCATGAAATCTATCGGTAGTACAAATCTGGTTGACAGTTTCTCAACATTTTGCAGACAAGAGTACAAATCTTGAGGAGTAAAAAGATTAATATAATGAAACATGAGATCGTCTCTCAATTTAGTAACAGGAAAATTTAATTTCACCAATTTAAATTCACAAGAATTAATAGAACTCCTTTACAGTACATTGATTAGTTTTGGAATAGTTGTTACCGATTTGTTGATTGGCACTCTTTTTTACACTATTACTATTAGTACACTACAGTAGACTATGAGTACTCAGACATTCTGCTTCTTCTGAATTTATCTACTTTGGAGCATCCCCGAGCTGAAATCGATCTTAGACTTCTTCATAAAGTTATAAATAGTGTCCATTTGTAACACAAATCATTAACTTCAATGTAAATTCAAGAAGAACCAGAGTGTCGGAGTTGTTTAAAGTTCCTTACCATTCTACTAGCTATGACTTAAATGAAACCATCACTAGAATGCTTAGGTTAGCAAATAAGAAAAGCAGCTATATTGATTTGTTTGACTCATCCTTGTACTCTTGTAAAAATCAGGTTAAAACATATTGACCTACTATGAAGAAACTGCTGATTATTATTAATAATTAATTGATATTTGTTTTTTTTTTCATTTTTGATATGCTACATTATTATTCAATTATTTTTTTTCAATCACACTACTTATGTGTTCATTGTATAATGGCAAGTCCGTAAATAAATAAATACATTTTTGAACTCCCGAAAATTCCACACACTTTAGCCAACACGTTGAGAAACTCGGAGAAAATAAACAAAGGTCAATAATCTTGAAAAGCCGTGAGTATAATCCTTATCATAGTTTAGATTAATTTTATGTTTTTTCTCCTGAATGTTATGTTGTGATACAATAATTGATATACATGAATTTCCTTTAAATTATTTTTTGTTGATTACAACAGGCGCTATATCTCATACAACATATCTCATAGGGGAAAATTATCTTGAAGAATAGTATTACTACAAACAGGATATTTATCTGGGGCTGGTTTCTTAGACTCCTGCAAACCTTGTTTTTTAGTGTGAAAATAGTGATGGTTCCTATTTATCTGTATCAACTTTTGATAGATATTCATAGACAATCAAACGAAACAGAAATTGTGATTTCTATGATCATAATACAAGAGGAAAAAAATTAATAAGGGCAAGGCTTAATCAATATTTGTTTAAAAAGTATCTGAAAGATCTACTGATAACAAATTGTGATATTTCATACTGAAGAGTATGTAGCTGAGGACTTTAATAAATCACACATCTATCCAACAAGAAATGAAGCAGATTTGGCTACCAATATTCCAAATTTTATTATACAGAAAGAGGTAACACACATTTTGATAAAAATTTGAAAATTGTAACAAACTTCTTTCTACACTAAGAATATAAAAATTTTTTTTTCAAAACAAAACGTACTTTACAACTGATGCATATTTCAACAATATTATTCCCCTTTAGAGAGTTGGTTTGCAGCAGAATCTTACTTCCACCTCAGCAAATACAGAATTTTCACATGAAATGTATATCTGCCTTCTCATTCGCCTCTGTATCTTTTTTGATGCAGTTTAATCGATTTCTGTTTGTGAAGGTGTGTGCATTTCTACGCTACAGAACTTTTGTTGATGAAATGAAATATTTTTTTTGTAGAGAACTTAATGTTTTCCTGATTTTTTCTGAATTTTTGTACCTTTCGTAATCTGAAAAATAAACAGATCCAGATCAACTGTCCTTTATTACACTTGAGCAGATTTTCTATTGATCTAGATTTATTTATTTTTCAGATTGAGGAACGTTAAAAACTCTAGAAAACTTCAATAAACATAAATGGTTAATGCTTTTTATCTTTTTGTATCCACCTCCACTAAAATGGTTTTCGTTAACACTGCTTAAGAATAAGCAAAATTGGTCATTTAGTTTGCATGATGCATGTTTTTTTATTTTGAAATGTTTGAACTATATTGGAATTCCATATTTTATTTATATTAAAGGTCCATATTTTGACTTTTTATAAGGGTATTTGCTTGCAACTTCTTTTATTTGTTTTTTTTAATGTTTTGTTCTCAGTTATGGTGATGTATACTAAGCTCATTTTGACTTTTTTATTGTACAGTCGGTCGGTCGGTAGCCAGGCGGTTCGACGTGGGTGCTTTGTTCACTCACTCGAATTGACTGCCGTGTAAAACACATTTTAAACAGATATATTTATCCACGTCAGAAGTATACCTCTGCCTTTACAAAAAGACTTATCACTCAATCATAGCATTATAGGGACAGATGGATAACCATACAGAGGAAAATTGTAATCTAACAACTGGATCGTGATGATAACAACTTGATGCTGTGGATGGGGTATCTTTGGTCAAGAGAACTACTTGTACTTCAGATTGATACATATCAGGAAACAATAGTTGTCAAAATACCTATGTAATTATTTTTTGAAAATATTTTTTTGTGGAGGTGTCAATATTTCTTGCTGCTTATCTGGGTTTTTAACCTTCCACTTACAAATTAAATAATTAATGAAAATAAAATGAAATTTATAAACCTAGACTGCTCTAGATATTTAAAATTTTGGAAAGTGATCTCTTTCTGTTTTCAAAATTCAAAAAATTTACTTTTAAAAAGGCTTCAAACGGAAACATGTGTATTTCCTTTGATAAACTTCCAAAGAATAAAATGTCTAGATGTCATATTTCGTAGTCTACATGAATACACATATAGGATGTTTTCGTAGAATTCAGTTTAGGTGCATATTTCCGTTTTCAACTTCTCCTTAGCAATGGTAATCAGATACCATCCATTTCTACAGAATTGGTTAAAATATACATGTTACCTGCTAAAAGACTGTATGCGAATTCTTTCAGTATACTAATTTTTTGGTAAGTTTCCTTGGTGACTTTTTTGTTTCACTTCATTTTATTGCGTAGTCACCAATTGATTTCAGAATAAAATGGAGTGGAACACAAATTTTCATCGAGGAAGCTCACAAAAGAAATGAGAAAACTTGAAGAATCCATATATATTCTTTGAGCAGGTAATATGTGTATTTTAACCAACTCTATGGAAATATATCGTAATAGGATACCATTGGTGAGGTAAGAGGTTTAAAACAGGAATATGAACGTAAACTGATTTCTCATAATACATTCTATATATATTCATGTAGACTATTGAATACGACATCTGGACTTTTCATTTTTTTCACTTTTGTCATGGGATATATACCTATTTTCGTTTGATTTGGTTTCTGAGGTGAACTTTTTGGGTTTTGAGAATGGAAAGGAATTACTTTCCGAAACGTTAACCATCTAAAGAAAGCTAAGTATATAAATTTATTAATTTTTTAGGGATTATTTAATTTGTAGGCAAAATGTACGTATATTACAAGTTACTAACTGGACTCTTAAGTGGTATATATTATGCAGTTATCACATTGTGAAAGATTTATAATTCAGAAAAATAGCAAGAAACCCATGTAACTGATGAGTACGCACCTTGAAAATTCTCGCGATACAAGACTAAAAATAGCAGAAATGTGGTGAACCAAGCAAACACTGTAATGCCTTCATATCAAACTTTCGAAGGTATTTTTTGGATTTGTACAACGGACCATTCGAGTTGTATGTGTTATGAAGATCACCTGATAATATTGTCGTTTATTATAAATCATATTGGTCTAGAATGAACCCTGAGATAAATGATACAAGATCTTGGGCCTGATAGAATTATTAATGTTAATTTTTGATATCTTTATTATTTTTTCCAGGAATGACTGAGCCTGCTAAAGCTTTTCCTGCTGATATGATTGAGTTCTCTAGTAGTTCTATTCATGAAAATATTGAAGGGACTGTTAGTGATTTTCCAGTCATGGTTAACCATTCAGATTCAAGTTTTGAATCGAATGACAAGGAAGTTATATCATATTTCAGTGCACCAGCTGTTCCTGAAACAACGGAGGCAGTGGAAACATCTGTTTCTGATATGATTGAATTCTCCAATATGATTCCAATAGGTGTTGAAGAAATAAATTTTGCTCCTCCCGCTGGGATTACTGTCTCAAGTACTAACACTCCTGCAATAAACGAGAGGTCAAAAATTCAAAATTTCAGTTTGAATGAATTAGAATCTGATAGCAAAGAAAAAAACTCTAATACATATAATATTCCTGACTTGACAGGGCTGAATTTCAATTCCGGAACTGGTAAGTGAATATTTCTTCTTTGTAATTAGCTATGCATGCTTTTGTGACAAGTTAATTTTAATATACCTCTCATACTAATACTAATTAATTTGGGCGAAGTTATCAATTGATTTATTTAGAATTGAATGAACTAAATTGAACTAAAATCACACAAAACTGTTTGACATGCGTTTGACCAACCAACATGAAGACATCAGGAAATTGTCTGTACTGTTACATATACATAGTTTGTGCTGTAAGTGATTGTGTTGGAATTCTATGCCAGTTCCAGTTTCATTTTACATCAATCTTAACGATTGTATTGAAATATTTTTGAATATTGAATTGAAGCATTTTTTGTAAGCAAAACCATTGTAACTTTTTTGGATATTTTCAACCACCGCACATAATCAGAAAAAATTGTAAAGGAAAAATTTCAGCCTTTGTGGGACAGAGGTGAAAAAGCGATTGCTATCAACGAACTAGACAGGGTGCAAATATTTGATTTTTTGGGAATGAGTGTAGCTATCAGAAAATCAGCAAAGGAGATAATCGTGAATTCTACCCCCTTTATACTTTGTATTTATGAGAACATGCTTAAAAGAAACAACTGGCATACAGATGGCTGGATGGGAGTCAGAATATACAATGTGGGTAGAAATTTATTTAAATAAAAAAAATTTCAAACTTACAACTACTTTCATCTGATTTCAAAATTATTTTGAAATTTGACTGACTTCTTAAATGACATTTGTAAAAATGTTACAGTTCTGTCACTCTTCAGATCTTTTATAAAACAAGTGTTTGTTATATATTTTCTTGCATTTATTATAAAACATGCAGATCAATGCATTTTCTTTCAACTCTTTTTTAAAATAACACCTTACTAGGAATCAGCTATCATATACTGTATATCAATTTATAGTGAAATATACCTATAATAAGTTGGGCAAGTGAGCGGTATGGTTTGAAAATTTCAACTTCAACAAGACTTCGAAAATCAACCATTAGCGCTAGATTGATACTTATTGATTGGGTTACTGCTGAATCCCTTGTTTTTAATTGTAAAGTTGTTTTCTCCTCACCCTTGATAATCACTAGCATTATAATCAAAAAGGCTTTACAATATGTGACGGAATCGGCCGATACTTGATGAAAATACGATTTTCCATTTTAAAATTTCTAAGAGTTCATCAACTGTTTAACCATGCAGCTAGCTGCATGGTTTGCAACCTTTTGTAGAGGTTACTGGTGGTGTTGGCGGATGAGAGTAGGTTGACATGTAGTTCTGAACTCGAAGACGAGATTGCATCCATTTTTTATAGATCAAAATGTATGACCCACCTATGAACATTTATTTCTGCACTTGCCCTGCTTTACTGTACAACAAATACCACTACATTACATTAATACAAAATTACATATATGTACTGATTGTTTTTTACATTTATCGAATAAAGACTTTTGCATACTTTTAAAAAGAAACATTTCTATATGATTGGTGAACTATTAAATGATATTAGACCTTGATGAAATAGTGGCACAAGTTATATTTGAACTGGTTTGTGTAGAATATTATGTTTCATTTGAAAATTAAACTCAATATGTTGTATGTTATTCTCTGTGTTATGCTCGTGAGAAATGATGTTTCCAACATATATTTGATGGAATGACTCTCCTTTTCACCTCATCTTGATGCTGCAAGTTTGGTTCTTCATTTGTCAAAAAATTGAATAATACTCCACAATAATCAATGTATGGAACTTCAGTCTCGGTAAAGTTAAACAATACTTTTAACTGATATAAATGGTATATTCTTTTTTCGAAATTTAAATTAATGTAACTTTTATAAGACTATGAATTTGCACTTTCCTTATCAAAATGAAAGTTCTCCATTACAATTTTTGTTTTTTTTTCCAGATTTTTGAGGTTGAAAACACCCAAAACATTTTTGAAACTTGAAAATTAATGAATTTTCTCAGAAAATGGAATACAATAAATAATGTTTGGCCCTAATAAAAGTAAACCACTAAATCTTGACAGTTCCAAACAGGATTTCACAAAACATCAAGTTTAAAAGAAACAGGAGCCTGAAATTGAGGATGTTTTTGTAAAAGTAGTAGTTTCATATTGTGTTGTGAATATTTTTTATGATAGAAAGCCTAAATGCAAATTCAGAATTAAGTTTTCCTTGAAGGTGATTCACTATTTTTTCTGATGAATTTCATTAGTTCGGACTTCCATTGTCAGAATTTACTATTAGTGCGGGCGATGGAAGTATTTGAGTATGGAGAATGTGAGGACCGACAACTATGTTTATATTCGTATAAGTGAGACCCTAAAAACTGAATCTTGCCGGCAGATGCGGTGGTCCCTTCTAGTCCCTTATCACCCATTCTCTGCACCTCATGGTAAATAGCTGCTAGAGTCTAAAGACAAAATTCAGTCTGCCAAAGTTTAACCGACTGACCTGGTTGCCCCCTACAAATGTAAAATTACGAATTAACTGTCCTTGTTTCATAAAATGTTTTCTATTGATAATAAAAAATTATAGAATAGAAATATCAATAAATAATTACAACTGTATTTTCGTGTATAATTTCACAAAAAATGGATTGATTTTGATGACAATCTATGCCTCAATTTTTTTTTTGACACAGCATACATTTAAATATTGACGTCTGTTTCAAAAATTTCGGTTCGCAAGAGTTGCGTCATCTTAAATTTCATAAATAAAAACCTAAAATACAATTTTCTCCAGAACAATATTTTTAAATTTAATTTTGTAAAAAAAGACTCACTTCCAATGTTAACGAACACTTTCTTGAAATATGGGGATGAAGGCCTTCAAGGCTGACGTCAATGTTTGTTGACACGTCAAGAAGAGTACTTTGACCACGCCACTGAAAAGTCGAACTTGTTTCAGCAAGAAAAAATATGATTGAAAATGAAACAAATCTCATTAAATTGGAACCTTCAGCTGATGAGTGTGATTTGAAGGCTCTTTACTCACAAGACATTTTTCACTTCAAAGCTAGTACTTAGCCTTCAGCATCTGCTTATTTTGACAGCAGCTCTTCACTAACTGATACTCATGATAACTTACAATTTAATACTTCTCTATGGATTTTATGTCGATTGCAACATGATCAATCGGCGAACAACTTCTGTCGACCGTTGGAGAACTCAATACCAGGATGGTTACGTTAGGTTAGGTTCGTTCCAAAGTGAGTGGGTCTATTCGACCCTGCACCGCAACCGGCAAGGATTTATTGTGGCTCACACCTATTCACACTCAACCAAATAAACCCAGTTTCTTAACGAAGCCGACAAGTTTGTATGGTGAGTGGTCTTACAGGTCAGATGGTAAGAGAACGGTTCTGCCGAACTCTAAAAACGTGATTTGGTCCCCAGCGGGTCAGGCACAAACTATATGCTCTGCTGTTTCATTGATAATGAGGTAGTGTGATAGTCGAGGTGCAAGATTCCCACTTTGATATCCGCGACAAACTTCCCATGTCAGCATGTCAGCTACACCTGACGATGCCTTAGATTCAACCGCGAAGGGCTTTTTTTCCTCTGGTTTTGGTGAATCATCAGTTTGCTAACCTGCTCATGGGGGGTTTATTCCTCCACTTGAGACAGATTCTGCGTACGCCGCTCAAGAATTTGGTGTAAGGCAATTTCATAACCTCCAGGATGGACTCCATTCCAACAATTATTGTCACCTGTATCTACCATTGGATTTTCCCCGGTAATTCCTCAACCAAATTTCTTGATAAATTTTTCTGAATTTTTAAGTTATATAAGTTATGAAAACAAACTGTTTAAATCTGTTTAAAATCTGTTTTTTCATTAACCAACTTTCGCACCCCTACGAACGACAACCCTCAGAAGTTGAAACTTGTGCGTGCTAAGGACTAACGAGGTCTTACCTTTTAACGTGTGATTCCTAACGCTATTCAGATAATTAACAGCTGATTAACGGAAAAACATGAAAAACAGATTTTAATTACTGTGAAATGGTAGAAATTCTTTTGAATTCCATTATGGCGGACAGAAGCAATAATTTTGAATTGAAGTGTCACTTTATTTACATCACATGTTTAAATTACCTCCAGAAGTCATGAAAAATATGAAAAAAATGATGCATTCCGTCAAGCATAAAAAAATGAGTAAAATAAAAAACGTGCTAGTAATGCTTAATTATGCTCAGAAAGAAGAAAACTATTTACAAATTGAAATTAGAATAAACTATAAATTATGACTTAATGGCCATCAAAATATTTTTATTGCGTATAATCCATCGATTTTGTTAACAAATAGAGGAGGGAATAAAAAATGGAACATAAAATTAGTTGCCAAGATTTGGATTATGCATGAATCACTCTAATCACATTCGTGGAGTGACACTTCATTTACAGGACATGTTAGAATTACCTCCAGAAGCCATGCACAATATGAAAAGAGGAATGCATTCCGTCAAGCATAAAAAACTGAATTTAAAAAAATAAAACCTGTGTTAGTTATGCTTCACTATACTCAGAAAGAAGAAAACTATTTACGATTAAAAATTACAATAAACTATAAATTATGACTTAATCGCCATTGAAATAATTTTGTTGCATGTACTCTATCGATTTTGTTAACAAATATGAGAGGAGGGATAAAAAATTGGATAAAAAAATTGGCAAAATTCGGATTATTCCCAACTAAAATTTATTGATGAAATTGGGTCCTCACATTTTGCACACTCACTTCTCTCTAGAGTCCAGTCTATATTTAAATTTACTTTTCTCTCATCTACCTTAAGTTAACATGTAGGGATGTATTGTGCATTGAATCCATTGTGCATGGCTTGTGAATGGAATCCATTGTGCATGTTTTGGGACGTTACAGTTATTTTTAGCATGCATATGTGGTTCAATAGTCATTTTTTGACGTTTGATTGGGTACTATGATATTTCAGGGATAAAAAAATGGATCATTCGGATAGTGTAGATAATGTAGTCTTCAAAACACCCCTAATTCATATTTTTCGGCTAAGATTTTTTTTATGAAGGGTTACTTATGATTTACTGTTTGGAACCTTTGATGTAGTAATGAATATTACTGGAGTTTTTTCTCAATACAAAATCGTTATTTTTACACCTCGACACGTGTTTCGATCACCAAGTGATCATCTTCAAGAGTAAGATAAAACTAGAAACTTCTCAAAACTAAAGCTATTTATGCTATTTAGGTACATCATACAGGTAGGTAAACACTAATACCACCCATACAAGTGTACCACCCTAAATTAAGTTTACAATTGGCCTTTCTATTATTTTATAATATGTCCTTATGTATGTTTAAATGTTACAGCTATATATAGAACAATTTTAAGTTATATAAAATTAGTTTCTCCAAACTATTTTTTCCGAACCAAATCAACAACAACCACATTATGATAACACAACAACGCTGTCTCTATAAGTTGTTTAGCAATATTTGAACAAAGTTAGGAAAAATGAAACAATTATCAAAATGATGACTTCAGTTTGTACGAATGTCAATGCTTCGTTGACAATTGTCTTTTTTGTGAGAAGTAAAACTGAAACAGCAATGTTTACAATAGAATTCCAGGAATGTACAAATGGTAATTGAATGACAGTACTTTGTATTCTCTCTCAGATGTTTTGCAATAATAGAGATAAAAATTACCTAAGTACTGTCTGTACGTTTTTCCAGTGTAATTATTAATAATTACGAATAAGTTGTAATGGTATGTCATTTCTCTCATTGTTTTCGTTTTGAGGAACAAAATACGTTATTATAACTGTGCTATTGGATGTGATTCGTGAAAGAATGAAGAAGAAAAAAGTGCTGGTTTGTCTAAACGCAGGAAGTAAATATAGTGACACAACGTAACGTTGAATGCCTGCCTTATTTCAAGCTAATTTCTTTGATTAATCATTGATAAATTGAAAATTTTGTTAGTGTTTTGGTCTCGAAGCAACTCAACAAAATGTTCAGAAGAAAAACTAGTCTTACAACAAGGAAAAGGAAACTAATTGAAATATCTCAAAATATTTTGATGAATATGTTGAAAATATAGCAATTAATTTCAAAGTACATCAGTAAATGTATTCAAAAAGGGTTCATACAATCCATGATGCACTTCAAGGAACTTTTATTGATAGCACACCTGTTGAAGGCTAGTTAAAGTTATAACAGGTGATCGAAGATTCAAATCTTTACTCTACTTCTCTGACAGTGTCTTATTTTCACGAAATTGACCCAAAGCTTAGTCAGCATGTAAAAAGACGAAAGAAGTTCTACATACGAGCCTTGAGGCACTCCAGAACTGAAGCGTTTATGCTTATTTATCGGAAGTTTATATGTATAAAGGGTGTCAACCAGCAATTTTCTATTAATAACTTCAGAGATAGGTTTCCAGACTAGAACTTTTTTCCTCAAATCCATCCTGATCGTCTGTCTCATCACGAAGATATTATCTTGACCGAAATAAAACAGCAAAACTTTGTTTGATGGAGTTGAAAATGTTTTGTTTTTCTATTTTTGTCATCTCTGATTGTATTTTTCGTACAGTTCGCACGCAAAAGCTGAGCTGAGCTACCCGTTCTTGAACTTTCAAGATTGAAATGAAACATTTGCTTATAATTATATCTCCATATAGTCTTTTTCAACTAAAATTACTTTTTTAATCCTTTTCTGCCAGTCTTTTTCGATAGTATTAGATACTTCTCTTTTAATTGGCTTTTTTACCTCCTTATATTTTACAAAATTATTTTTACACCTGATGCTTTGTTTCAATTCTCCCCAAATCAACTCCATGGGACTGAAAACACAAAAATAGGAGGGGAAGTCTCAGTATGGCGTGTCCATACTTTTCAGCAATATTCTCAACTGCATACACTCTTGCAAATGTTTTTGTCTGTAAAACTTCAAGTAGTTGGTTTTGGTTTTGGTTTCAATCGTCAGAATACAAATTGTCATCCATTAAAAAACTTTGTATTTCATCATTTCTCAAATTTTTAGTCGGTACTTTGATGAGGTATCGCGAATGATAGAAAGTGTTGTCAAGAACTATTACCTACACTATTCGCATGTAAATTTGGGATCAATGTGTTTTCAAATCATTCCTCGAAAATATTAGCATCCATGTTCTTATGATAGTCAACGTTGGAGTCCTCAATTTTTTTTCCACATAATTTCGAAGAATTCGAAACCCATCCTTTACTTCCTCCGCAAAGCACAATGATTAGTCGCGATCCTTTGTTTGCAGGCATGTTAGGCGTACACATTCTCGAACCATCAGTCCACACTTTCGTAACTGTGACGTGATTGTCATACCAAGTTTCATCCAAATAGAAAATTTGTCGTTGCTCTTGTCTATATTTAGTATTTGTTACGCAATTCCACTATTTTTCTGTTTTCCATAACTGCTTGAC
>WOGJ01106415.1:0-14942 GCA_015342185.1 Leptinotarsa juncta | reverse complement strand
CATTGTAAAATTAATTTAAGAAACTCAAGACGCAGGTATACCCGAAACAGGTATTTATGGTATAAATAGGGATAGCTTTGTAAGTATGATCAGTTTTATCTTCCTCTTGAAGATGATCACTTGGTGATCGAAACACGTGTCGAGGTGTTAAAACAACGGTTTGGTGTTGGGAAAAAACTCCAGTTATACTTACTTGAAGTTAATAATTTTTTTTCTAAATTTATCTTTAAATCATTATCTTTAAATCACTATTAACCCAACCGTTGATAATTTTGAAATGCGAGACAAGACAAAATGAAAAAATTCTTACTTGCTACCAAAAGTACTCTTTCAGCCTCTACTTGTTCAGTTGAACCAGAAAATTCAGGAGTACAACTACATAGATTCAAAGCCTGGCTTGTTTGTGATATAATATTTTGTTGTTTGTTAACTTCTTCTTGGAGTTCTTCAATTTTTTTATTCACCACTTCACTTTCATTTTTATCAAATTTTCCACACTCATTTTCTTCTAATATAGGCTGTCTGGACACCTGTCGCATAGGGGACTGAACCTGGAAATGATTAATAAATGTATATGAAAGAAAATGCAAAGAAATAGGTATGTTCCGTTTCGTACCTGGGTCTGTTGTCTTCTATAAATACTAACTGTGTGAGTCAATGGTAGAACATTATTTCCTTCTAAAACATATTCTGGTAAATCCGAAGTGGGTTGAGGAGAAATTTTAATTATTGGAGATTTGAACTGGTTTTTTGGCATCTCCTTAACACTTGGAGAGAAATTCTTGTAGTTGAAGGAGTTTGAAGGTTGAGTTGCTTTCTGTAACTAAAATTCAATTTTCAGTTTCAACTTCTTTTGTTGAATTGTGAGGAATTACTTTAGGTGACACCTGCTTCACTTGCTTTGGAGGAGTAGGACCTGCACTGGTATCTTCCTCGTTGTTAAATTCTTCAAGGTAGTTGTCCATGTCATCCAAAATACTAGAAACGTCACTGGCAGTACTTTCATCGTAAATCGGCTGAAATAAAAAGGATATACTCAAGTATTGTCGCAGAGATAACTAGATGACAACTGAAGGTAATTAAAAAAAATGTACTTACCCTTTTTTGGGGTGTTTGATTCTTACATACTGCTTCTAATATGTCACGACCAAAACTTGTATTAGGATCATCTGATTCAGTATTTTCCTCGCAGCTGTTCAACAGAGAAAAGATGTTAAAAACTTCACCATCACCACCACCAGGAATATTTATTTTTCTCTTCAAAAGCATGATGTCGCCAATGATACGGAATGCTTACAGTCTGACAACAATTCTTAATTGAAAATTAGCTTCTCTGTTTTCAACACATGAAAATAATTTCGGAGGTATACTTTTTACCTAGCCAACCAATTTATATCAATGATCTCAAAACGAAAGAATTTTCAAAATTATTTCAAGCACTAAAAAAACCACCTATTTTTAATGCTTGCACTTAGTGAAAGATTTTTAAATTGGTATCCTAACTGTTCCATTGAAAAAATTAAGTAGTTCAGTAGGATGAATTAAAACGTGATTTTGTAGTCACATTCCATCTACTGTTCTGTTCATTCATTACATTGACAGAGACAATGTAATGTTGTTGAATGATTCATATTTAATGAATTCAAATTTGGAATACCTTTCTCTGCGCGTGGTTTGCCACATTGTTGACATTTTTATTAATAGCTCAATTCTTGGCCTAACTGAATCACAAATTTTTGTTTAAAAAAATATTTTACCCCTGAACAACCCTCTGATCCTAAAAAGTATCTCTATTACTTAATTCACAGCTCATACAGTTATGTAATGATTTTATTGAACGTGATTTGTTTTGAAGACAACTATCATAAGAGTACTTCTCAGTGCAGAAACAAATAGCTTGTTGCACCTAAAAAATATTAATAAATTTTGCAGAGCATAATTTAAACATTTTCATTATTGATACTGAACATTAAGGTTTTTTACAACTTCTGTACATTTAAACTTTTTATAGTTAAAGGGTTTTGTGCCAAACATCTGATAAGTTGATGGCATACTTATTATATCAGTGAATTCTGAAAATAATTTGTTACAAAATTATTAACCAAATAAATCGACACATTTGTACGTCAGTGTTGTTTAAGTTTACTCTTTCTCGTCGGTTAGTCTTGCCCAAAAATGTATCAAGAAATTTTAGAAAGTCTGGAAAAATTTTTGGGAAAGTTGAATGTTCTCCAAATTATAGAATTGATTTATGATAACATTCATTTTGACCAGAAAGAAACTTTCATTTAGTCAGGCTTGTCCTTTGAGGACAGCAGAGTCCAGAAATGCAGCCGTCGTTCAGCCTAGTACCACAGATGATACCTTGGTGGGTCGAAACAGTGATGTGTGGTGTTGGGCTATGGTTTCATTCAGTTGTCGTGCATTAAAAGTTGCAGTGAAAGACAGAGGTCAAATGTCGTTCACCGAATGATTTCGAAGTTTGGCCTTATTTATCTTTGATATTCGAGGATTGTCTTCTGTAGATCTTATAAACGGTGTCTTTTCAAGGGGAGATGCTACTATATATACTTATTCAGGCTTGTCCGTTAAAGACAGTTGAGTCCAGCAACGCACTGTGTGGTTTTGGGTCACGAATGCTTCGTTTTTCAGCTAGGGTTTCATCTAGTTCTAGTTATCTTGTATGAAAGCTGCAGTGAAAGAGAGAGGGTGAATCTCTTTCAGCGGTTACTACTGAAGCTTGGCTTTGCAATGGACTGTCTTAGGGATCCTTGTTCATCTTTGATTTTTGCTGATTGAGTCTTCTGTTGGTTTCATAGATGGCATATTTGTAAGGAGAGATATCATCATCTTTACTTAAGAGGGTCGACAGGTTTAGCGGATGTTTGTTGTCAAGTTATTGGTTTTCAGGGATGAAAAGTCTTAACTCGACCGCAAAATTAACCAAACACTTGGTTTATTTGAAAGAAAAATATATTTAATAATGTACAACTATTGAAAAGAGGGGAAAAATAAGATATATTGGCAAAATTTAATTGGGTGGTGCACAGAATTTGTACTGAAAATATAGTGGTTAATTTAGAGATTGAGTTTATATTGGTTACATTCATCTTGTGAAGAGTAACTTGTTACATTTCAGTTACTGGCCACTTTGTGTTTCTACTGTTGCGAAATTCATGTTCCAATTAGTATGTCATCAATATGTTGGAATTTGAATCCAAATCTTCAATAATTTATTTTTCAGCTAATTCACTTTGTAAATAAAAAAGATGTGTGCTTAAACAATTCATACATTATCCGTTCAATGAAGATAAAAAAATAATTATAATTAAGATTTTTTTCAATCTCCTCAGAATTTTTTTTGCAAATATAAGAATTTGAAATTCTGGGATGTTTTCCATATCCCTAGCTTTGTAATAACCTCCTGCATTAGAAGAAATCAATGTTGAAATTTATGTCACAGGATAATAGACAGTAACCAGACAAAATACCAGAGAATAGGATTAAATTTATTCTGATACCTTTACAATTCGAGAGAATATATTAATTTGATTTGAAAATATTTAGTACTTTTTTGCAGAAACATTTTAAGCAAAGGAACCTCTCACCGACACGGGTGTTTAAAAATTTCTACTTGTTGCTAACTGCAAATTAATGATTCAAATCACAAAATATAGGGGGTAAAAGCTTCAGATTCACTCAAATGGTATATCTGAATAATTAAAAGTAAGCAATATTTCACTAAATTTCATTAGTTTGGACTTTCTTTGCCTAATAAGATATATGATTTGAAATCACTGGAAGAAACAAATAAAATAGAAAATTAACAGCTGAAACAGCTGAAAATAACAATTAAATCAAGCAAAAAAACCCTGAAATGAATTGGTAATAAAATGAAGAAATAAGCAAAAAGTTGAAAAATTAAAATGAAATATAAATTGAAAGATTTCAAGCCAAGTTACTTCAAGACGTTTTGAAGGTGAGTATTCACAATCGTCTTCGGGTGATGACGGGACTATTCCTCCGAGAGATGACTATTTATAGGTCGTTCGAGTGTCGTTGAACAACATATATGCAGCTTCTTTGAACTTCCTATTAAACCAGCGTTCCTCCCTGTGGATGATCTCAGCTTGGGACCACTTGATGTTATGTTGATGAGTCCAAACATGCTCTGCTATTCCCGATATGCTGGTTTCTCCTGGCTGTGTGCTTCTCTTGTGCTCGGCAATGCGGACTTTCAATGGCCTCTTAGTTTCACCAATATAGAATTTACCGCACTCACAGGGTATCCGGTAAATGCAATTCTTGGAATCGCAATCCGCGGTTGGTGGCTGATAACTAGTTTATATAGTTTAGTTTATTACAGAGCCCGAAAGAACAGTCTACTATTCTTATTGATTTCTCTTTCGGTAGATTGATGGTGGTTGGATTAGTGATTCAGATACTGTCCCGTGTGAGTGTGTTTTCAGTATACAGATGTTTCCCACTTAGTGTCGGCCCTCTTCACCTCTTCACGGTCTAAGAATGGCAATTCGTTTTGAACTCCCTTCTCCATTGTGAAGGTGATGGAAGGTCTTAAGCTCTTGATGTGCTTCAGAAAGGTGTCTAGTTCTGTATTCCCATATTATGAAAGCGTCTTCGTATCTCAACCAGACTCGGGGCTTCTTCAATGGGCAGTGTCTCAAACCACTCCATTTATATGTTTGCTATAACTGGTGAAAGTGGCGATCTCATTGGCAGTCTCTCATCTCGCGTAAAGAATTCGTCCATCAGTTGGTTGTAGCAGTTCCGTACACAGCATCCTAGTAATTCCATGATTACTCCTCGTCTTCGAATAGCTTCCTCTGTTTGATTTGAAGTGCTTCTTTGACAAGAACGTTGGTGTAAAGGCTTTCCACGTCGAAACTGATTAATTGACCTTGCTCTGTGACTTCGATTGCCCCTAGTAATTCGACAAAATTCCTTGAATTTTTCACAAAAGATGATGTTTTTTCTTGTAGTGATTGTATTATTGGAAGTGAAAGTCTGGACAAGTTTTGACTAGCTAAATAGCTAATAATCGGTATGAGCGGAACACCCTTAATTTTCAATTTCATTTGGTCTTTCGTGGATTTCAAATCATATTATTATTATATCATATTAGACAATGGAAGCCCGAACTAATGAAATTCACCATGAAACATTGTCAACCACTTTCCAACATTTCATTAAATGTTCTACAGTTTCGGCTTCTAATATGTATAAATTCATTTTAATTGAATGAGCAGGGTGAAAATATTACTTTACAATTTACACAACAATAACATTTAATGCTAACAGCTTTTTAGACACAGTGTGTCATCTTCTGAGCGAGTTATAAACTCGCTCAGTGTTGTATAAATAGTGAAGTATTATTTTCACCCTACCCATTCGATTAAAATAATTCATTATTCATTTTTATTGTCTGCATGATACCGGGTACTGATAATCTGAGAAAAAATTTGTAGAAAAATTGAAATTTGTGATCTAATTTGCATAAACTATCTATTTTACTACTGGTTTTCGACTGTAAGCAACCATTTGAAAGGATAATAGCAGAACTGGCTTGAGTCACACCACAAAAGTATTTATTAACAATTTTCATAGCATACAGAAGAGTTGATTAGGGTAAATCTACTACTTCATATATGCTACAACACTCATGCTTTATTAACCATAATACCTTGACTACCCGTTTCTAATGTTTATACTATTGAAGCATCTGTCTTATCAAGTTTCTAATACTGTTATATATCAATAATATTTTCTGACCTAATTTTAATTTGATTTTTGAAAAATATTCAACATATTTGTGAAGAACTTTTTTCTTTTCTAATAAATATCAAAATAAAAATATAAAAATGTGTAGACCATTCCCAGATACTTAATAATTGAATAGAACTGATGAAAATCCGTATCAAAACTTACTTACAAAATCCATAACTAACGTATTCTAAAAACACTTTATTGTGTGATTTTCACTAGTGAAAATCACACAATAAAGTGTTTTTAGAATACGTTACTTAGATTTATTTTGATTTTCACTATGAGATTTTCAAAACAGTGACACATGTTTCGTCATATAATAGCTTCCTCAAGCAGGATTGATTTAAACAGGGAAACTATATCCGAACACGTATTAAGGTGTTATAACCTTTTAAAGTGAAAATCATAATAGAACTCATCAGTAAGAATATGACAGAACTAACCAGTACTTAAATCCATTATAACTTATTCAAAAAACACACTTTATTGTGATATTTCACTTGGAAGTTTAAACCGCGACACGTGTCGCATCTTCTGGCTCCTTTTTATTTTAAGGGCAAAACACAGCACAAAAGGAAAATCCTTAAGACGCTCCTAGAGCGTTGCCTGTGCAAACGTAGTGATTCATGTCGGATTTAAATTCATTTGGAAAAACGTTTTCAGGAAGTTTTTTCCACAAAAATGATGTTCTCCAAATGTAAGTTTCAACAGTGAAGTTCGAGGTGTACTGAGTCGAACCTCGAAACAATGAGCAGCCACAGTCCGTCGCGTATTTCTGATATGCACCGCTCCTGGTGGAATCGAATATGCCAAGTCACCTGAACACTTTCCATGAAAGTAACTCTAGAATAAAGACAAATGTCCAACCTTTCTTCGATATTCCAGACTATCAAGGTTGCAAGTGATGTTCACGTCTCCGATCAGGCGGATGGCTCCTTTCTGAATGGAATCCAGCAGCTATAGGGTATGTTTGGGAGCTAAGCTCCATACACGTGAACAATAAAGCATCAAAAGTTGCTAAGTTGTGTACAGTTTTCTGGTTTAGAACAGTGTTTCAAGATTTTGAGAAACAGCCCTTGCAATTCCAGCGACATGATTATGCCAAGACATATTTTTGTCCATTTTAACCCTCAACAAACTTATCGAAGCAGAAAGCGGAATTGTCTGACCTGACATTATTATATCCAGTTCAGACATTTATCTTTTTGGAGAAAACCGATGCCTGGGTTTTTGTGGCATTGAATTAAACCTGGCTACTTTCACCCCAATTCGAAATTACTTCTAGATCCTCATTAAGATGTTCAACCTCCCACTGCCGGTGAAGATGTGCAGCCGTAGCCTGTGTCCTGTAATCCAAATGTAATAACGAGATAAGTGTGCTGTCGTCAGCAAAGCAATATACTCGGGATTCTTGTTTTTTTCCAATAAGTCGTTGATATACAAAAAAAAAGAGGGATGGAGACAATATGGATGCCTGGGGAACACCAGTCTTGATGGTGAAAATATTCGAGAGATATCCATCGACGGCCACTTCAGGGAACGTTCTTTCAGGAAGATTAAGAGCCATACACAAAAATGATCCGACGAGCCATATCATCAAAGTTTGGCCAGCAAACCCTCATGCCACACACGGTCATAGGCCTTGGAAATATCAAGCGTAACAGCTCTTGACTCTCCATGTTTCTCGATTGCATTATTCCAATTAAAACCCCTCTCTTGTAAGACATGTTGAAAAGTCTGCAAAATACTGGTGAGAGTTCATTTGCGCACTTTTTAAGTACGATGACTGGCACTTCATCAGGACCAGATGCCTTGTTGACATTGAGCTGTTTCAAAATTAGCCTGACTAGACACTGTCAATACTCTAGAAGATACTATTGTATAGCAAAACACGTGTCGCAGTTTTGTGAACTTTCAAGTGGAAATCTCACATTAAAGTGTTTTTTGGATACCTCATCAGTAAGTTTTAATATTTGATGAGTGACTTGTTTGACGATATTTAGGAGTATATGTGGAATGTTTAGATGCCAATCCTTGTGTCCAGTGCATATCATTGAATGGCTGGGGCTGAAAATTGTATGTGCACCAAAAACACACCCAGTCGTGTGTCTTGAGAAAAAGATTAGAATTACTCAGTCACTTTTTACATCGAACATTTGTAAAATAATATTTCCATGAATATGCTTTCAAATAATTTTTAAGAATGTATATTTGTTGGCACATGTATAGTCAATAAAGTAACTGTTTTATTTGAACTTTTTTGAATTTTTGTTTTTTTAAAGAGATTTATCTGTAAATGACCTACAATTTTTCAGAGGAGATTTCAATATCTTCCCTTTCTCTCTTTTTGGAAGTTTCTTGTCCCGTGTTGTTAAATGCAAGTTGATGCCAAAAAATCTTTAAAACAGAAATCACTAAACATACATACATTCTTTTAAATTTAAGTCAGTTTTATTAGCTACAAATGCCATCTAATTACTCAGTTCTACCATTACCTTGTACAAAAAGTAATTTGGATTTGATGAATGGAAAAGCATGCAGGTGTGATGAAATGAAATGAAATAGGAGAACTGTTGACTTTTTTATTCGATAGTTTATCAATGATAAAAAGATGATTGAGAACGAATATAAAATAAAAATCTTTAACAATTGTAAAGGTACTTAGTCTACACCTATTTAATGCTTCCCCTAGTTTCAAAACTTATGAAATAACTTGTGTTATGGTGAGGAATATTATTTGAAACTAGATTAAGCAAAATTACCAAAATACTTCTACCATGAATCAGTCTAGGCTACTTTTTGATTAAAATTATAGGTTATATAGTCTTTTTTTCATCACCAAAGCATAACCATCTGTTTGTAAAAAGCTATCCATAGCGAAAACTGAGATGAAAACTTTCTAAACCTTTAAATAATTTATCTATATTTAAAAAATCACATAGGAAGGAACTTTAGGACTCCTCATGTAATGAATGAGAACACTGTATAAAGCAAAAGCAAATGATAATATAAGAAAGGCTTATTGTAAGCGAGACAGCACATTTCTTATTTCAAGATGATACCACTTGTCGAACTCATATTCTCAGACAATATAATTAGAAATATCTATGCCTTGAGAATATTCAATTTGAGAATCATGAAGTTTCATTAGAAGAAATGTGTTGTTTATTTCACTGGCTATTGCTGGGCAAATATATGGTCATGCTAAGCAGAGAAAAAATAATATCCAGTTAGTAACTGTATCGCACCTGGTATTATCGTCGGGTGAATTACTTCTAAGGTTGGCATCTGTTTCAGTTTCAGTGCTTGCTTCAATGTCAGATAAGTTGGGATATAATCTTGCTGGTTTTGGAGGTGAGATCCTGATTCTTTTATAATCATCCAAAACAGCTACTACTTTAGGACTATCTTCCTTACCTGAAATGATTGAAAAGTGAAAACGAGGTATTAATATTTTTCAATTGGATTACTGTAAGGCTTTCCGCTGCTTTTCCTTTTATCTCCTGATCTTCTGCCATTATTGGAAATGACAACTACTGAAGGCTTTTCAATGATCATAGCAGTTGTTTCTGTTATTTCTTCATCTGGTTTTTCTCCGATTTCATTTGCTACCTGAAATCAAATCATACCATGAAACAGAGTGACTTTAATTCAATTTCCGAAATTAACCTCTTTCCTGGTATCGAAACGGTTGAGAAGCATATTCATCTCTTTTTGGCGTTCTGATCTAATACTCTTTTCGATCTGCTCCTGGGAAATAGTGGACTTATTTTCCAGTAAAGCTGCCATTTTACTGGCTATTCCTCCTGCTTGATGAACAACTGCAATGGTGGGAGAATTTCTTTTAGTAGGTGCTTTTGGTGATGGTTTTCTAACAGTTTTTGGTGGACTCTGTTCAATATGTTTTAGTGATTCTGTTTTAATACATGATTCTCCAAGAGAGGGTAGCCCATTGTTATCTGAAGTAATCTTTGAATTTGTAGGATTTGTCTTTGCTTCAATCTTCCAGGGATGAGCCATGCCAAATGCTGCTTTTGGTAACAATGCCTCTCCCCTGTTCTTTTCAAATAAGGCTTTTCGTTCCGATACAGATAGTAGAGCAGGATCTTTTACACTTTTAGTAGGACTAGATTCAAAGGCTGCTGCTCTATTAGCAATGTTACCAGATCTCAGGTTGATTTTTGGTGAAAATTTCATTGGTTTATCATCTGCACTGTCTTTACCATTGTTTGTTACTTTATTGATTTTACTTATAATTTTGGATGGACACAAATTTTCGGAATTTTCAATATTGTTTTTATCAGTATTTTTTACTGATGCACTCTGTACTGAATTTGTGTCATTCTCAGTTACCTCATCTTCTTCGTGGATCAAATTCGAATGTTCCTTTTCAACGGACATTTTCTGTGCCGTCTTAACTTCAATATTTTTGTTTGGTGAATTATAGGCATAAACTAACCGAGAACAGGAATCAGTTCTAGAAAAACCTTGTGATTCCTGCAACAGAAATAATCAGTTGAATTTTCAGAAAAACAGCTAACTTCTATGAAATAGCGGAAGATATTTCATAGATGCAAAAAACTTCACCCCAATGCACATATATCATAAAACATTTTTTTTTTGGAAAAAAAGCGTTTTGGATTTCTACTTCCTCATCGTCAATTTAAACGATATTGTTAAAATTATTTGTATATATGATGGAATTGGCCAATACCTGATGGAAATCCATAAATAACGTATTTAAAAAAAAATACTTTATTGTGAGATTTTCACTAAAGAGTTTTACGAAAACGCAACAGGTGTTTCGCTATACAATGGCTTCTTCGGATGTGTCTTTACAT
Organism: Leptinotarsa juncta; assembly: GCA_015342185.1. Taxonomy (NCBI): domain Eukaryota; kingdom Metazoa; phylum Arthropoda; class Insecta; order Coleoptera; family Chrysomelidae; genus Leptinotarsa; species Leptinotarsa juncta. Next base: position 4,317 of record WOGJ01106415.1, on the reverse strand, counting down.
GGCGAAACACGTGTTGCACTTTTGTAAAACTGCTTAGTGAAAATCTCACAATAAAATGTTCTTTGAATACATAAAACTATTTGTACCCTATTTACACAATAAAACCCAAACATGCAAAGTCACTTGATTATGAGGCTGAGTGAAACTTTAAAAAATATATGTTCTCATTACACAAAATGTTTAATTTTATAGATCTGTTAAAACTGTTTAAATCTGAGATGACAGAATACACAAAGTTCAGAAGAAACAAGTCGGTAATGAAATAATATTATCCCCTGTATCGTTCTTGAATGTGATATATTTTTCCTCGATTAATTATCCCAATGCATTTGTCACAACTTCGTTTTTGAGAACTCGTTTCATCATTAGCGAATTTTATAATGTGAAACTTGTGTTTTCAATAGATTGATTTTATATCAGAGGTTCATGTTGAATGATAATAATTTGTCCTTGACAAATAAAAAGTCTCAATTATGTGACCTACTCTTGTTGTTGATCTCATAACTCACATCTGACCAGATTCATAATTCATTATTGCGTTTCAATTATTTAATTATTTTCAAACGCAAGTAAGCCTGCCTTGAGAATTTACCTACTTCAAAATATGTTCTTAATTAAACGTCTAAATTAACTAAAGACGCCTTTTGCTATACAGTAACTTCCTCAGTCCAACTGGTACATTGAACTATTCTACAATGCATTTTATAGAAGTAGTTAATGAAATTCAAGTGATCCACTTCCATACTGATACATTTCAAAATATAATTTATAAAACAGACAATTCATCTAGGTAGTTAGGTAGGTCCATTGCAACCTGCAAGTAATTTTTCAGGTCCACTTGCGAGAAAATGTCCATGCCAAACTCTGAAAATTTGATCTGATCAGCGAAGGGCGGTGCATGGGGTAGTACTACCAGGGGCTGAATTTTCTAGTGAAGAATAATCACATCCAAGGTTGTCAGACATTTTCCCTAACCTAGTGAGAACCTGATTGGCGGTCAGTCTACGATCTTAATCAGATAGATAAGAAGATAAATGTGTGACTTGGGTGGTAGGTCTCCTGTGAAGCATTTCAGGGAGACAAACTTCCATGGCTACAGTGTATTGACTGCACCCATCAGCCATAAGACGCTCTTTTGACCCTCTCTGGTAGTCTGGAATTTGCAGTTCTGAAATCGAATCTTATTGAGGTTGTTGGATGTTCAAGATGCAAATATCCACCTTGATGCCCACAGAAATCTTTGCCATTTGAGGGCATCTGTATGACAACTATTCTTGTCGATACATAAAAATTGAGAAATAAAACTTTCTATGTTTTTTTGCCACTTGTATTTGTAACTAACGTTACTGCAGTTTCGTCCCATAAAGACATTTTCAAACTATAATAGAATTATTGTTTTATTTCACATTTTTCATGATGATCTCCTACCACGTAGTAACGCTTACATCCATCAATTTCCTGTCAAAACATTTGATTCAGCGCTGCAGGACTTTTCGCCACTATTTATCCCTTCAGGCATTTAAAATTTTTCATTGAAAAATCAACTATGGGCAGGTACTGGTATTCTGTGAGAATATGTTAATGCTAAATTTTTTTCATTAGTCTAATTTTCGAAGCTAGGAGAACTAGAAATACTTTAGATATCACCTTCATAATTTTATGCTGCTAGAAAAATTATTTCATTGAAGTACCTAATACAGAAATTAGATAAACGGTTCGTTTTATAAATTTCATTTGGAAATATATATGGATGGAAACGGGTCTTCATTAATTAGATTTGATAATAATCCTCTAGGCAATTAAAACCAAATCAAGTAATTATTAGAGTTTGACATTGTTAAATTCAGGTTCTGCATTTAATAGATATTTGAAGCGAAATTATATTTCATGGGCCACTGGTCAGCACGTTCTGGCATTTCCGAGATAGTTAGTATGCCATCTTAAAACAAGTGAATTCAAAGATTTTGTACCATTTTTTACTTTAGCGCCCAATGAACTCAACGAGATACCCAGAACTCTTTTGTGGAGTTGGAATCAGCAGCTACAGAAATCACTACTTCTGCAGCTACATAGCAATAAAAAAATTCATGGATACTTCTTTAACAACATCAAAGTCTCTTGCCTTCCTTATGTACGTGGAATGGAACAAAAAACCGTCAGCTATACTTACTATTATAAGATCAGTATTTATCTTCAGAAAAAAAACTTATTTTCAACTTCCTACCAGCACTACTTCAGATAGTTTTATCGATAGACTTCAATCCTTGAATACTTTTTGAATTTTTGACACTGGTGGAAAGAAATCATTTCTGTCAAAATGACAATATAAAGAAACATTCAAAAATATTTTTGAATCTAGTTACTTCAAACCCAGCAATAGGAAATGCTTTGATAAAAAAATATTTTTGGAAAAGATAAGTTTTTGGAAAATCAATATATCCAAAACAGTGTTGATAAGGAGATAAAATTAAAAACTGTCTTGACTTGAGATTGACATCTTTAATTCAATATCTGCTGAGTTTTGTTTGTTATATTTCATTTTTAAATGCCATAGGAAATAGTAGAATTTGTTTCATGTCAGATCTTGAGTTTATTGAAGTTGACAATACGATTTTTATTAAAGAAAAGCTGTTGTAGTAGCAACAACATGTGATTCTGATTAGCAAATGTGAACCAAAATATGACTGGGACAAGTGGCTGATCTGAAGCTAATTATTAAGAAGTTTATCAGCAAGCTACATATGGCCCCAAGGATTGAGAAGAACATTAAAAACACCTATAAACCAGAACAGAGTTTGTGCAACTGACTCTACTGGAAAAACCTGTGAAGATACTGCTTCACAAATAAGTTTGAAGCAGACTCAGGTGACTATCAATGTGCAAAGAAGATAATTGAAAACTTTCAATTGAGAAGATGAGACAGAAACTTGAATAACAACGTGGACCAGAAAACCAGATAAAACTTCTGAATATTGAGCATGAATTACAAAAAGCAGAAATACTAGCTCAAAAAAATTGCAACACCTAAAGTAATACACAAATACAGAACGAAAATACTGAAAATAATAACTAATTTGATAACCTTGATAATGTTGGTTATTCCAATATGAAAACTGCTCAATTAGAAGAGAAAAATGACCAACTGTTATGTGATATCACTCCAAATGTGAAGTGGTCATATAGATGAGTTACAGTATGAGAAATTTCTAACGAAACAAACTGTTTGGTTACAACGAAGAAAAAATTATAGTCAAATTGAGACAATTTCCAAAAAAAATAAGTAAAATATGAATGCATTTTCCGAAATGATTACAGAAAAACTAAAGTAAAATGAAGTTCAAAATTTGACGCTTTTGGACCCTTTTCTATGAGCAATTTAAATAAATAAAATAGTCTGGTTACAGTGAAGAAAACATAGTAAACATAGTAAAATTGTGAAAATGTGTGGAAGGTGACGCAAAACATGCAGTTTCCAGAATTATGATAGAATAAACTAACTTAAAATGATAATAACATAATTTGGAGCAGAACACCATTGGACACATCTCGAATCCTAAATTGCTGTGCGACCAAACAAACAAATTAAGAGATTCATTGCGATTGAGGCAGTGAGAGTTAGTTTTCAAGAAAAAGGTTTCAAGTACGTTGAAGGACTTTTCAAAATTGATACTCATTATGTAAGACAATGATTCATATAGATAGATATGAAAAAGAGCATAGTTGTTACATCATCTCTTGACGATGGTAACTTGGTTAACAAAACTCGCGTTGAGAGGCAGCATTTTTTTTTCTGGTGAAGGAAAAGTATTTTCAATAGATTCATTTCATGTCAGAGGCTCCAAATTCTAATTATCAACAAATAAAATGTTAATTGAAATGTTTCTGAAAAAATCAATTATTTCCCTGATATTCTGAGTGGCTGTGACAACTATAGAAAATAGTTGAGACAGTATGTCAGATTTTGACAATTGATTAAATGTTGTCGATAAGGGAAGTTACTCGATTTTTATTGAAAGAAAGCTATAGAAGCAATTGCAATATCAATAATCTTTCATTTATAATGTTGAAAAGCATTTCCAGAGATTTGTTTTGATATCCATTACTTTTATTTATTGTACAAAGCGTGAAAGAAAGGAGTTGCTTCAGATGAATTTTTACAACTAATTTTAATTTTTAGAAAACAATTGAATATGATCTGAACAATTTTAGAAAAAGATTTTTCTGATTTGAATTGAAGGGGTTATATTTTTTAGGAGTGATTAATTTTTGGGAAAGAAAGTTTTTGGCTTTCTACTACTCCATCTTGATACAAAAAAG
>WOGJ01106249.1:0-11220 GCA_015342185.1 Leptinotarsa juncta | reverse complement strand
ATTAGAAGCGTTTAATTCAACTTACACGTTTATTTGTGTATGTAACAAATAATGAACTAAATAGAAATCAAACAAAAGTTATTTTCTTAATTCTATATTCAATATGAATTTCTACAAAATGAATAAGTCATCAATCGTCACAAGTCTCATCATTTCATCTTTTTGTTTTTTTGTTTTCCATTCAGTTATAAATATACATTGCATTCCATTTAAAAAGAGATACCCTGAATAACTTCTGGTGCAATGAAAAATAAAAAAACACCTCAAACATTGTATACAGGGGTACACATTTTGACATATTCACGTTTGAAGTTACTTCTCCTATCGCACCCTAGAGCATGTCACCAATTTTTTTCCAATGGATTACCCTACATTGTTTATCATTATCAGATGCTCCATGATGACCCAATTTCAACAAAGTATAAAACATATGGTCTGAAACTTATGGTTCGGGGGCTACAAATTATTTGAGCTGAAAACGAGCCACGCTGTAACTTTTGGAACAATGATTTTCAGGAAAAATAAAAAAACGCCTCAATAATAGTATACAGGAGGACACATTTTGACATATTCATATTTGATCTAACTTTCCCTATCGCACTCCCAGAGCATATCACTTTTTTTTAAATGGATCAATTGTTTTACATTATCAGATGTTTCATGATGAACAGATTTCAACAAAGTAGAATGCATTATGGTTTGAAGCTCATAGTTTGGAAATTATAAATCCTTTGAGTTGAAAACGAGTCACCCTGAATGAACTTCTATACAATCTGTTATCTAGGTGTCATAGATGTTTTTGTGAAGTATCTTCAAAAGAATCTTGATTTGCTATTCTCTTCATTTTGTATTTGTCTCATTCTACAATAACGATTACCTACCAAGTGAAATTACAATTGGTGTTTCTGTTTTTGTGAATTCTTGGGAAGCAATGATTTATACGCTTCAAGAACGAATAGAAATAGTGAGTTTGTACTACTAGAATAAAAATGGTGTTAGGGCTGCTGCCAGAAAAAAATGTATGACACAAATGCGTTTTAGAATTATTGAACAAATTTATGGAAACTGAATCTGTTAACAATAAAAAGCATAACCAATCAAGAATTGTCAACGATGGAACTATTTGTACTGCAGTTTTAGAACACGTTGGACTAATGGAAAATTCGCAATCTCTTACTAACTTATTTCGATAATCAAGAATCAGTCGCACAAATGTTTTCAGGATCTTTCATAAGTACAAATCTCATCCATATAAGATTGAACTAGTTCATGAATTGAACGAACATGATTTTGATAGACGTATTGAGTTTTGTGAAAGTCCCACCTCCCCATTATGCAGCTCCAGTGCGACAATTTTTTGATGACAATTTTCCTGGTCGCTGGATTGGCATATGAGGTCCTACAGAATAACCACCAAGGTCTCCGGATCTTACTCCTGTATGGGGTCATTTGAAGTCTGAAGTGTATGAGATATAATCGATAACATTAGAAGATTTGAGGGAGATTATCATGAGGAATTGCAGAGAAATAACTCCCGAGATTATCAACCATGTGAGGGCGGCAATGGAAGTTGGCGAAAACGTTTTTGAATATTCACTATACAAAATTTTTTCTACTTATTGTTCAGTCATCATATTATGATTCAAGAGTTGATAAAAAAATTCATTTTCTGATTTATTGCTTCTATAATCGTCTCTAGAACGAATATTTCAAAATGTGGACTCCTGTATAATTGTTGACCAGTTTTTTCATTTTTCCTGAAAATCATTGTTCCAAAAGTTATTCATGGTGGCTCATTTTCAACTCAAATAATTTGTAGCTCCCGAACCATAAGCTTCAGACCATGTGGTTTATACTTTCTTGCAATCTGCTCATCATGGATCATCTGATAATGCGAAACGATATAGGATGATCCATTTAAAAGATTGTTGACATGCTCTGGGGGTGCAATAGGGGAAGTAACATCAGATATGAATATGTCAAAATATGGCCTCCTGTATAATTGTTGACCTTTTCATTTTTCATGAAAATCATTGTACCAAAAGTGGCCGGTTTTAAATGGAATGCACTGTGTATTTGCTGCATATACTTCATTTGTCTCCTTTTCTCTTGGCAAGGCTGGCGCGACCATATATCCGAAAACGATTGGAATACATTTCGAAGAAGTGACTTCCATTTGACTTTTTTCATAAATGTTTCATACAATTTTCAAGTGGTCTCAATCTTTGGCAAAGAATACATTGGTGAATCATCCTATCCCGTTCTTCACCTCTGCCCTGTGTGTCTGATCAGTCTATGACCATTTTGACTCTTCTAAAAAAGAGAAATAGTAACGCATTCAAGAAACACTTGACTGTGAGATGATCACTAACAGTTTTACAAAAACGTAACATGTGTTTCGCTTTGGGCGTGTTTGTAAAACTGTTCAGTGAAGTAGTTATTGAATACGTTATAGATTTTTATCAATAATCGGCCGATTCCATTACTTAAAATTGTAACATTGAGGAATTCTTTTTGAGACTCACTGTCCTTTTGTAAACTATCACAATCAACGTTGATAAGGTAAAAAGTATGTTACTGTCGATGGAAAATTCATTTGAACAGGATTATGTAATATGAAACGTTGGTATTCAACAACGTACTTCTATCTTAGATGTGAGGTTTCGAGCATTTTATGTACCATGTTGCTCAAACTCATTAAATTCAGTTGCCAACGATGTAGCCAAGTGTTGTTTTGCTATAATGATGGATGTAACTTTTACTACGTGATAGATCACAATGAAAAATTTTTTTTACCACTTGTATCTTAGATACTCTTGGTTTTTCAATGCTTGATAGTACTTTATTTTCGGTTGAAAGTAATATGTGGCTTGTCTAGTTCTACTTGCTTCTTTCAATAGATTGAGGAATATAGCCATGGTCACCATGAAAAAGAGGTACCTAAAAAAGCATAGAACGTTTCAATTTTCATTTTTCAAATTGTTTTGCTGCTACATTTTTTTGCATTATAGAGAATATGTATGTGTTTTTCTTTGATTCAACTTCAGCACTCAGCATCATCAGCTCTCAAACCGTTCAGAGACGTAACATGTGAAAGCAAGAAGCATTACTGCCCGTTCGCTATCACTTGATAGAGACCAGTTTCGAGGTAATACCCCTCTTCAATACAGGAGAGATCCTACCTAGACACAAAAGTGCCTGGGACTCGATTAATTTCAACGCGGTCCGACTGCATGCATGAAACCTTCGTGTGAGAGAAAACTTTTTTAGTAACAGCTCCATCTCGTGAACGTAGCCCTAATACTAATACTCTAACAGATATCAAAATGTATTTGAAAACTGTATCAAGGAGAGATATATTGGTATAACAAAATAAATATTTTGAAATGAAAAATGAACGAGAAACATCTGCGAGAATACCCTCTGTGAGGTATCTTGCATAAAGGTCTGTCGGATATAATTCAATATCCAGCGTAGTACTAACTGGTAAAGTAGTTGTTTTCCGGTAGGCATTTACCAGAACCTACTATGTAGTTAGTTGGGGAAAATGAATGTTTCGAAATTTAATATTTATTTTCTCATAAGTATGCATCTCTCCTCGATACAGTATTCAAACACGTTTTTATCAGGAACCGTTGAAGCCGAAGGGCTTGCCAAGAAAATCGGATAATCCTAGTTTGTGGCAGACAAGGCAGTTTTCATACGAAGCAAAAGATGAACTTTCCCGATATTCCAATGGAAAGTTTGCAATGCTATTTTATTTCGCGGTTCTGAACATATCAACGCACTCAGCTGATGACCGATTCAATCAAATACAAGATAGAATACAACTGGATAATTCAATCTTATAAACAAGGATGGATTTCTGTTGGATTATTCCTGTAATAGAGGATTTTTTTAATGATATCACTGTTATTAAAGTTCATCATTTCTCAGATGTAGGTCACCAGATGATCAATTCAAAATTCGAGTTTGTGAACCATATCATGCATATGTTCTTTAAAAATGTATTGATGGCTGGAGTTCGTGGTAAATTTCAAGCTATTTCAAGACATGGTTCAAAACGGTTCACGCCAAATAATGTTCTTGAGTGCATTTCACAGATACCCACAAAACTCTACTGACGCTACTGGTATCTGTGGTTTCGAGAGAGAGGAGCTCTCCGAATCTGAAACTTCTAAAAACATACCTATGGTCGTCTATGACACAAGAGAGGTTGAAAGGACTGGCAACTATTTCAGCATTAAACATCGACCTAAGCGAGTTGATTTAATTTTTTGCTAAGCAAAAAGTTCAAATTCAATAGTTGTTAGCATATTGAAAATCTTACTTGAATGTGAAATATTATATATACATATTTCTATTTTAGTCCAGTTTTATTTCACGATATTAACAACCAAATAATACATAATTTTTCTTCCATCAATTATCCTGTAGTTAAGTGGGAATACTGTGCAGCCTGGATTTCGTATTGTTTGAATATTGATTTATTCTGGCTTAGAGCGTGACTCCTTTCTTTTACTTATAGGAAAAATGACTGAGAGTTTTACTGACATTTTTACATTTTTATTTATTTTTTGACAAAAGTGACAGTAGTGCATGACAAGCATATGACATCACAGCATGACCACCTTATATTTTATGTTGTCTTAAAAAAAACGGTAGACACTGATTAACTTTTAACACACTCCCTCAACAGAAAATATATGAACATAAAAAAAAATTACAAATAAGCAATTACACTCCTTGAAAATAAGGAATGATTAGACATACAATAATGATAGAATATATAGGTAGGAGCATCAACAATGCAACATATTGAATGATGAATGCAAAAAAAAGAGTAAATATTTCACTAAAAATACGACAAACAATTGGCACAAAAAAAAGCACATAAGTGTACAGTTTTATAGTGCACATGAGAGTACAGTTTCAAGAACACATTAGCTGTTCCCTGAGAAAGGCAAATTTGATAGCTTCAAGAGGTTTTGTTAGGATGTCAGCTACATTTTGATCTGTAGGACAATAAGTGATCTTAAACCATCCTTTCTTAAATTCGTCTTTTATAAGATGATACTTTACATCTATATAAATGCATTTTCTTGTAAGCTGATTGGCCTTGATCATCTTGATACAGCTTGTGTTGTCTACATGGAGAACAACATTGATCTTGTGTTCGAGCAATTCTTCAAGGACGGATTTTACATATTTCATCTCCTTACAGCATTGAGCCGCTGCAATGTATTCAGCTTCAGTAGATGATTGTGCAACAAGGGATTGCTTCCGTGAGCACCAGGCAATTGGTCCATTTGCATATTTCATTAAATAACCGGTGGTACTCTTTCCATCCTTTTTATCTCCTCCATGGCTTGAGTCGCAGTAAACCTCCAGGGTGTATTTATTTTTATTTTTGTTTGAGTACAATATACCATTTATTTTAGTACCTTTCAGATATCTGATGGTTCTTTTGACATTTGAGACATCATGTCTTTTAGGATTTTTGGTAGATCTGCTTTCAAAATTTACTGCGAATGCAATATCAGGACGGGTTTTACATGATAGATAAATCATACTTCCGACTGCAGATTGGTATGGAAAACTTGATTCATCATTCTTCGTTTCCTCATGGGTGTAGTCTTGATGTACTATAGGAGTATTTTTCTCCTTTGTGTATCCATCCAAATTATACTTTGCAATAACTTCTTGACAGTATTGTTCTTGATTGATGAATATTCCATCTTCTCTTTGGCTAATTTGGATACCCAAGTAATTCTTTGGTTCAAGGTTGACTGTAGTTTCAAACAACTTCTGCATCTTGGACAGCAATTTCTTCATTTCGTTTGGATCTTCAGCTATCACGAGACCGTCATCCACATGAATGGCAACAAATAGTTTCTCTCCTGAAGTAGATTTGAAGACACACTGATCAGTCAATAGCTGTTTCAGCCCTTCTTGTTTCAGGAATTCAGTGAGCCGTTTGAACCATTGCTGTGGTGCTTGTTTGAGTCCATAGATAGCTTTTCTTAATTTGCAGATTTTTCCTTGAACATTGTATCCTTCAGGCAGATGCATATAAATTTCTTGTTGCAGATCCCCGTAGAGGAAAGCTGATTTTACATCAAAGGTGCACATTTGTAAATTTTCAGAGGCTGCAATGGCCAGGAGCATTCGAAGAGAATTTGCTTGTACAACAGAGCTGTAGATTTCTTGATAGTCGAGATTCTTCTTCTGCTGACATCCTCTTGCCACCAATCTGGCTCTGTAGCGACCATCTGACTTGATTCTAAAAACCCAGCGACTGGTCAAAATTTCTTTACCCACAGCACAGTTAGAATCCACTAGTTCCCAAGTTTCATTTTTTTGCAGGCAGTCTTGTTCTTCTTTAATAGCAGTCTTCCATTTTTCTTTATCATGACTCTTCATACAGTCTTTGTAGGTAATAGATTCTTCTGCTAACATAACATAATCTTCATATTTCTTTGGTAATCTGACTTGTCTATGAGGTCTTTGGTTAAGTGGAACATTTTCAGGTACCTCATTTTCCTCCTCTTCAGACTCAGTTTCTTCATCACTTGAATCTTGATCTTCTTCATCTGCCATAACAGGTTCATTTACAATTGGATCTTCCTGATGATTTTCTTGATCTTCTGGGTGATCTTCTGGTTCTTCGTCAGCTTGGGCTAGTTCATCATCTTTGGATAAATTCATAAAATTTTCAATCTTGATAGCTGATGGTACAGGATTTTCCACTTCTTTTATACCAATTACAACGATATCATGAGATGGATAAATCTTTCTTTCAGCTTCATCCCAGATCCTATATCCATTAGATGTGTATCCTACCAGAATACCTCGTTTTCCTCGACATTCGGTTTTCTTCAGGAGTCCAACCTTCTTGGCATATAATTGTGAGCCATACACTTGAAGATGAGAGAGATCTGGTTTTTGATGAGTCCACATTTCAATAGGAGTGGTATCGATGGTTGAAGATGGTGATCTGTTGTGAAGGTATGCTGCTGTTTCTATGGCTGTACCCCATAGATAATCTGGCAGATGAGCATGATGAAGCAGTGCTCTCATTTTATTGCATAGAGTGTAGTTCATCCTTTCCGCCGTTCCATTTAGTTCTGGAGTGTGAGGTATGGTATAGTCCAGATGAATACCTTTTTCTTTGCACCAAGCCTTGAAGTTGTTGGAGCGGTATTCTCCACCATTGTCCAGTCTGATTTTGGATACTTTCAAATTGTGGTGATTTTCAGATGCAGCAATGTATTCCTTAAGTAGATCTTCCACTTCATCTTTTGTTTCCATTAGAAAGACTTGCACAACATGGGTAAAGTCATCAATAATGGTCATAAAATAATTCTTGTTATCATATGTGGGTGGAGTGATTTTCCCACATACATCCGTATGAATAATTTGGAGTGGCCTTTCTGCCCTTTTACGTTTTGTGTTGAAGGGTTTTCTTATAAGATTGGCACAGGCACATGTCTCACATACAGTTTCAAATTTGCAATTGTTTAGTGAGCATGGCACTCCCTCACACAGACTTGGAATTTTCTTCATTGACTCAAAATTGATATGACCCAATTTTTGATGCCATTTCATTTGTTCTTCTTGGACAGTGAGTAAGGATTGACAATATGATTTAGCACTGAGGTCAACCACAAATAGACCATTTGAGGTTTTATGCCCTCGCATAACTTCTTTGCCATTTTTGAAGATGGTCACACCTTCTTTCTTGAATATCACCTCACCATTGTTTTCGGTGATTGCATTTACTGACAGTAAGTTCTTGGAAAGTTGAGGCACATAGGACACTTCTTGCAGTGTTACTGCATCTGCTTCGATAGTTCCCAACAATGTTGCACTCAGACCTTGACCTTTCTTGGCACTTGAGATTTTCAGTTGTGACTCTTGTGCATTTATCAGCAAATGATGTTCATTTGTAAGATGAGTGGTACACCCACTATCCACAACAAAGAGAATGTTGCTTGACTTTTCATTATATAGGGCTTCATTCATTGGCGCTTCTTGATCAACAGTTTCAGCGAAAAAGGCAGCTTTCTCATTTTTCTTTTGGTGTGCATTTTTGTAAAAACAGTCTTCTGATGCATGATTGTTTCTTCCACAAAAGATGCATTTGACATTTGAACTTGCAGAGCTTGTACTTGGTTGTACAGTTTTATTTTTCTTTTTGAAGCATTCATCTTCATTATGATTATTGCGACGACAAGTCTTGCAATATTTCTTGTGTGGGCACTGTGGTCTTTTATGGCCATCTTCACCACATTTATGACATACTATTTTATCCCCATTTTTATTTTTACATTTGTTCTTCGCTTTACCTTCAGCATTAAAAGCTGCTGCTGTTGAGTCAAGTTTGGTTGTCTTCCAATATTCCTCTTCAGAGCAGAGACGTGCCACCAGGTTGTCAACACTTTTATTTACTTGTGGTGTTGATTCCCAGGCACTTATAAAGGAATGATAATGTTCAGGTAGTGAAGCAAGAATCTTTGTAACCAACATTTCTTCGGTTACTTGTTCTTTGAATTGTGAAAGCTTGAAGACTATGTACTTAAGATGACTGATATTATCCATGGTAGTCTTCTCTTTGTCGAACTTGTATGAATGGAATTCTAGCAAGAGCTTTTGCTTTTGATGGGTAGTGTCCCTTCTATAAATGCTTACCAATGTGTTATACATTTCTTTTGATGTACTGCATCCCATAATGTGAGACAAAATGGACTTGTCCAGAGTTCGCACAATGATATATTGGGCTTCATTATCCTTGGCAATCCAGGCATTTCTGGCCTTGACTTGATCTGGCTTTGTTTCATCAGCATCAGGCTTAGTTTCAGTTCCAGATACAATACCCCACTGTTGCTTTGCCTTAAATAAAATGGTAATAGAGAAATTCCATATTTCAAAGGTGTCTTGTCCATTCAATATTTGGATATTGCTCAATTCATGCTCTTTGGTCGTCATTTTTGGGTTAGCACGCAGGCACTCAGATGACCGTGAACACTTTTAAAGAATCACCAGCACACTTCCACCAGGGTTACATTCACAACACTAGAGGCAGCTGGGCCCATAACCTGTTTGAATACTGATTGATTCTGGCTTGAGCAAATAGATTTCTTGAGATTATTTTGGATTTTGAATGAGGTAAAGAATGAGCATGACTCCTTTTCTTTTACTTATAGGAATGAATGAGAGAGGAGAGAGTTTTATTGACATTGACATTTTTAGAGACAAGAAAAATGACAGTAGTGTATGACAAGCATATGACATCACAGTATGCAAAGAACTTATATTTTATGTTGTCTTAAAAAAGGTAGACACTGTTTAACTTTTGAAAAATTAGCATGTAAACAAGAGTTTCAACTGTGAATGAAACCGGCAGATATTCGATGAAAATCCATATTAAACTTGCTAAGTTAGATTTATTTCAATTTTCACTATGAAAGGTATACCTTCCTAATCTCGTACCTATACCACGTGTTTCGTTTCTATCTCGGCTTTTTTTCATTAACTACCCCCTACGATTTGATCTTCACAAACTTTTTTTTGAGAAATATATCACGACATGTTTCGCTAACACAGTAGTTTCAATACCCTTTTGGTATTCAAATCACTGTTTGTCCAGTCATTTTAAGTCGATTTAGGCCCGTATTTTGGAAAGTTGACATACCTGGCTGTAAATTTGTATAAACTCCGTATTTTGGCATCATGAAAGTATTCTCAAAATTCACTAGTTGCGATGGCCGCAACTTCAAAAATTGGGGGTCATAAGTCAAAAAAAACGACTTTTTGCACGTTTTTTGCCAATACCTCCATATCTAAAACCCATGGGTTTTATGCTAATTGTATTTATTATCAATATTATATAAAATAAAATTCGAAAAAAAACTTTTGTTTTAAACATTTTTTCATACGTTGAATCGTTTTTGAGATAGATGGCAGCGCGAGCGCAGATTAAATATTATTTCAAATCATCTGGTTGTCCCGATCGAAATCAGCTCATTTAAGGTTTATAAATTATCACTTAATAAATAATTATCATTTTTCATTAACAAATACTTCATATTTAAATATTTTTTTCATTAATGAACCAATCTATGAATTAATTCAATAATGCAATTTATTCCTGTACTTCAAAAAGTCATTAATGGATATACTTCAAATACATTTTAATTGAATTCTCTTTTACGGTAATTGCATTTTAAGTAGAAAATAATTTAGTAAATCTTGTTTAAAATTTCTAAATTCTTTTTCTAATTTTTTTATAACTTTGAAATTCATACCCCTGGTAGAGTATAAGTTTCGTACGATATAATAGGGGCACCTATTATATAGTACGAACCTTTCTATTTATAGTCAGTAGGGACAGATGTTCATATGTATTTTATAGTTACGACGGTCTTCTTTTTCAAGGGACCACATTCAGAGATTATTTGATAGTGGATTGCAAACTTTATTAACTGTTTATAATGCTCCAAAGTCTGTAGATACTATCGATCATCTTCGTTATGCACAATATGCTAACAAGCTCAATAAACCTGTGCAGTTATCAAATATCCCGCCAAAAGTGGAGCAGCTTACCAACATTTTAATCGTGTTCATTACCAAGTTCAAACTTGGTTAGGACATGATTTGGAACCCCAGGAATGGGGTTGGACAATGCGTAACGGATTTCTAGAACCTTTCATGACCATTTCACCACCTGCTCCAGATGAGTTACTCAATACAATATTCTGTAACTGCAAAAGTGGTTGTGGTTCAAGATGTGGATGCAGAAAAGCGGGATTGCAATGCTCTTTAGCTTATGGCCAGTGTAATGGGCAAGCTGGTCTCAATGCTATACCATATGAAGCCGATGTTAACGAAGATATGTCCTTTGATCCAGAAATCATGGAAGAATTGAAAACGAATATGGGTGAAGATGACAATGAAGATGATAACGCTATTGAATTTTTTCATCTGCAAGAAGACGACGACGATGAAGAAGAAGCAATTTGAAATCAAAACTAATTATTTTTTTAATTATTTTATCTGTTTTTTAATTTTGACATTCACAAATGTATCGAATGAGATTGTTTATTGAAAATATTATTTAAAATTTTATATCTCTTCTATTAATTTTTAATCATTGAATAATAATTACTATAGATTAGATTTAAATTATAATGTCATATTTATTTTTTCCTCTACAAATTT
>WOGJ01105992.1:0-13025 GCA_015342185.1 Leptinotarsa juncta | reverse complement strand
ACCACAGAACTGACCCGCTCGATCCCCGGATCTCAATCCTCTCGATTTCTCTATTTGGGGCCATTTACAGCATTTGGTTTATCGTACTCGTGTTCGCAATGTAGAGGACTTAAGAAACCGCATCTTCGATGCGAGCAGGGTAATCAGAGAGACTCCAGGAATATTTGAACGAATACGTGGCTCAATATGCCAACGTCTAGACGCATGCGTAATGTCTGAACGTAGACATTTTGAACATTTTATATGATTACTACATGTTGTGTGTTTTGTTATTAATAAATTGGTTTTATTTATTACCCTTTAATCGTTTAATGCAAATACTAACTACAAAATAACAATAAATCAAGTTCGCAATTATGACGATATATCTCTGTAGTTGTTCGGAAAATAATGTTTTGCTGTGAACTGGTTCATTTTGGGCAAAAAACCCAAGATACATTTTTTGTTTAGAATGGAACAGGCTATCGGAAATAAGTTTTTAAATGATGAACAATTAATAAGACAAAAAGTTACATTGGAAATAAATTTTAGGTGTTGCGTTTTCCACCCCTTATAACCATGGGGTAAACCAAATAAATTACTGGCTAAGTGTCTTGTGAAAAAAATTGTTATACAAATTTTATGTAGCCCCTTTAAGGGGCTGTGTCTCAACAAGTGATGCTCCAATGAAGTTTCTTTATATGAAAGATCCTATCTTTTTTCTATGAGAAATCACCTCCTTAAATGTTTTACACGTATTCAGTTACACCCTGTAGAGTTGTGTCCACTAGCTCCATATTATGGAGGTGTTTCCTTAATTGGCAGTGGCCAGTCAGAAATCCTACTGTTAGACCCAGATTTGTCCTGATCATCGCCAGATATTTCTTCGGGCTAGCTTTCCAGGGTCGCCCAGCCATTGAAATTTCTTTTGTCATTTCATTATATGTAGGATCAGTGTTAGAGGGGTTTTCGGGATGTATAAATGGCCAATCGGTAACGGCTGATGCCGCTTCAAAGCTTATGCAAAAGAAAAGCAAAACAAAATAATTAAACTATTTACAAGAATTGAAAATTAAAAAATTATTAACAAGAAATGAAAATTAAAAGATTCCAAACCAAATTACTTCATGATGTTTCGATTGTTAGTATCCACAATCGTCTTCGGGTGATAACTGGACTTATTCTGCCGAGATCTGACTATTTATAGGTCATTTTAGTGCTTCCACCCATCCCCTCTTTCCTCTCTCCGCTTCATCGGTTTTAGCGGAAGCTGACGGTTTAGTGAGAGTTGTCGTGTTCCGCTTGATTAAAGGTTTCCATATGCTGCGTATCTCTACACTACCTTGGCTAAATGCGTTGTTGGACAACATATATGAGGCTTCCTTGAATTTACTCCTCAACCAGTATTTTCCTTGTGGATGATTTCAGCTTGAGCCCACTTGATGTTATGTTGATGAGTCCAAACGTGCTCTGCAATTCCTGATATGGTTTCTCCTTGCTGTGTGTATTTCTTATACTCGGCAATGCGAACTTTCAATGGCCCAATGGCCTCTTAGTTTCCCCAATGTATGATTCTCCGCACTCGCAGGTAAATGCAATTTTTGGAGTCGCAGTCCGCATTTGGTGGCCTGGTTTTCGTCTGGCTGCTACAAATAGTGTTCCAGATCTGAAGCAGGTCCTGATGTTATACTTGGACCCAATCCTTCTTATCTTTTCCGATAATCCTCTAATGTAGGGAGGTACAAGTACTGGTTGTGGTGGCTTCTCTTCCTTCCGGAGCATTGCTGTCTTCTAGCTAAGGCCTGTTCTACCATCACTCTGGGGTAACCATTCCGTTGAAGGTCATTTTTGATGATGCTCAGTCTAGAATGGCAATTTGTTATGGACTTCCTTCTCATGAAACCGATGAAGCCGGAGAGGGAAGAGAGAATAGGTGAAAGCACTCAAATGACCTATAAATAGTCAGATCTCGGAGGAATAAGTCCAGGTATCACCCGAAGACGATTGTGGATACTAATAATCGAAACGTCGTGAAGTAACTTGGTTTGGAATCTTTTAATTTTTAATTTTCATTTCTTGTTAATATTTTTTTAATTTTCATTTCGTGTAAATAGTTTTTATTTTTTACAGATTCTTTCAGGTATTTCAAATCAATTTATATCATATCAGACAATGTAAGTCCGAACTAATGAAAAGAACTAGAGTGAATTTTGAATAATTATGTTTTTGTAATTACAATATTTAAATTTTGTTTGCAGCTTCTTGAAACGAATACAAAACTGCTAACTACTTGAAACAGATAATTCGATTTCTAGCAATAAATAAGTATTGAATACAGAATTACAATACCTATCAAACGAGTTAGCAAACCCCATTGGATTTTTTATTGAAAAGAACTTAAACGATACGTAAATTTTGTCCGACCTCAACATCTTTTTTCCTTTAGAGAGGGGGAATATTCACGTCCGCACTGTATCAGTATTAAAAATGTCCACAAAAAATATGTAATAGATATTCTCGACCAATTTCTCATGAATCATATTTCATTAGAGGTAAAAATGGATGATATTTCAAGATATATGAACTTGAATAGTGTTCAACAAATGACTGTCATCGACCCTTGACCGCTTTGAACTGTTCCTATTACTAGAAAGTAAGATAAAACAGTGATTCTGTTTATTTTTATTGTAGATAACAGAACAGGCTATCACTTCGTTTCCTTTGATATTTGATAAACATTGTAAGTATACATTATCAATTGTAGGATGAACCAATTACCAAATATGAATTGTAACAGCTTCCAGTTTGATTCAAACATGAATAGGCATTTAATGAACAAGGAAGAATGATTATGAAGAAAAGAGAAATGAAAACGTTTATGATTTTTACCATTTTTATTTGTAACTAACTTTACTGCAGTTTCGTCCTATACGGACATTTTCAAACTTATACAATAAACTAACAATGATTCATTACATTCGCCATTATATACGACTCCTGTAGGTACTAATAGAAATAGAGGTACTTGACTTGATTGAGTACCTGAATTTACGTTCACAATGTGATGTGCCAATTTAAAAACCGGCGAGTAAACTAAATCGATTTGATCATTCAACAGGTTCCACCCACAATGTTTATGCTTGTGAATTTCCAAGGATTCTAAATAATTGAGTTTGCAACCCTTCCTGGCATAGTGCAGAATTTCCGTATCGTTTACATTCGGAAACTTGTGGTTGAATGCCAAAGAATGGTTTGAAAATGTCGAATCATTTTTTCATAGTCTGAAGGATCTTTCATGTTCAGCATACCCTTATTGGAAATTTGGCATTGAAAAGGAAATGAGATAACCTGGCATGTGGTCAGAATGCCACTTCCACATTGTTTTTTCTGAAGAAACCCGCAATTATCTCTCTTCTTTTTCCAAAATATGTTAGTATTACCCATTTCTTGATTTCTGGTTGTTTGGCCTGAGGGTATATTAATATGTAAGTGAATTTCCGGCTTTGTTTCTTGACTAACTTCTGGATAGTATCTGCGTTGAAACCATTATTATGACCAGTCTGTGTAATTGTATCAATTTCCCTAGCTAGGTTGTTAGTAGACAAGAGCAGTGAGAATGCTTTGTGCAACATTGAATTGAAGGCTGCTAATTTATGACTGTCTGGATGGAAAGAATCGCTTGGAATGGTGATGTCAGTATAGCTATGTTTTCTGAAAACATTGAACTTAAATGTATTCTGATTGTGGGTAATGGCCAGGTCTAAGAAATGTATCTGTTTCTCTATCTCTGTTTCGAGTGTGAACTGAATGTTGCTCTTGAGATTGTGCATGAATGCCATAAATTGGTTCAGCTGTCGTGTAGTACCTCTGAACCAATTTATGACATGAAAATATCCCTCTAGGACGAAACTGCAGTAACGTCAGTTACAAATAAAAGTGGTAAAAAACATAGAAAGTTTCATTTTTCTTTTCTTCAATATTATAGTACAGTATAACTACCCGCTCAGTAAATACACGTAAGTCTTCCAGACTCTCGATCATGCATTGCGCAAGAAGAATTGATTTGAGGCTTCAATGAAATGAGCGAATCAATATTTTCACAGGCAGACAGGCTGCATCCAGTCCAATTGAGGTCTAATTACGCCTGACATAGGAGTACAAGTAATCATTTGAAGTTGTAACATAGATTAGCTTCTAGTACAAACAGGGAGTATTCAGTGGTTTCAGAATAGTTATACTTGTCATTGTGTTCAAAGCTCTATCTTGATGTATATTTTGATCAAAATTTGTCTTTTTCCAACCGCATTAGATCGAAATTAAGTGAAGTATTGAAAGTTTATGGCTTTATAGTTCGCAATTATATATCTTTTTCAAACATATCTGCTCTAATTACTCTTTATGTAGCTTACATAAGGTCGAAATTAGAATATGGCTCTGTTCTATGGTCTCCATTCTACAATTAGAATAGATACAATTAGATACCATAATATTAGAAATAAATAAACTTCAGGAAACGACGTTGAAATTTTTCAATTGATGTATTGTAGCATCTATCCTAATAGAGGTATTACATATGAATCTCTTACCATAACATTCAATATTGAAAGTCTTGAATTACGCAGAAAACTTGCTGGAATTGTTTTTTATATAAATAACTGCACAGCAATGTGGATGCTTTCGAGGTGTTATCTCTTAACGTTACCTCACTCTTCCCTTAATCCAGAGTAAGATAACGATACAAGTGCCACGACTAGCCGTGAATCTGTGTAGGCAAGGGCGTAGGTCGGATCTTGATCTTTTATAGAAGCTCAATAATCAGAATTATTATTATTAGTATTATTATCATTATTATTGAAGTACAGTGGTGCAGGAGAATTATGTAGATACATCACGAATGAAAGATGGTCCAACATTAACACTTTTGTAATTGCACAAGCCAAAAATGTATCTTTCAAGATAGGACATAAAATATTGATCTCCGAAAACCATCATGTTTTCTTACACGTCCAAATGTGAATCTTTCTCCTCCATTTTTTACATTCTTGATTAGACTTTTTCCACCAAATTCTTTCAAATGATTGTCAAATGACTTACCATAAGTAAGTCGTCAGTAGAATGAAGGTATTGATGTTTACTTTTTTATACTTTTTCCCTACTTTGATTATTCTTATCATAACTTCTTATTTCAAAATACTGCAGATTCAGCAATAATTTTGCCTCAATCATGTGTCGAACATATTTTTGATTATTGTTAGCCATGGTCTTTAGATTTGTATGCCTGAAGTTTCGCCTACAACTGCAGTAAATAGTATTAGAAAACTAATCAATACAGTTTATTGTATGATTTTCACTATAAGGGTTTTTCAAAAACTGCGACACGTGTTTCGCAATACAATAGCTTCTTCAAGCATAACTGCAAGTTATTCAAGCAGTTATGCTTGAAGAAGCTATTGTATAGCGAAACACGTGTCGCGGTTTTTGTCAAACCCTTATAGTGAAAATCATGCAATAGACTCTATTGATTAGTTTTTTAATATGGATTTTCATTAAGTATCGACCAGCTCTATTCAATAGTATTAAAGGCGATGAGGTATCAAACATAGTACTTTACCGCAGTTGTAGATGAAACGTCCATAATAAAATCCTGTAAAATAGTAAACCTCCGGCATGTAGCAATCGACTTGAAAAAACTTCGGATATTCAAAAAGATATTGTAATTTACAACTGCAATCTTCCTACTGAGAGTTAATAAACAATCATTCCCGTTGGAATAACGTTTCCACCGCTGACAACTCAATATCAATCATTTCCTCGACAATTTGCGGCCATGGTAATGAAAATCTAGTGCGAGGTCTTTAAACCTATTTATGGTGCTCTATATCGGATGGATAGCTAGAGGATAATGTTGCCAGATAATCGGACTTAATGCCACTTGATTACTTTCTCCGGAGGGACCACATTTGACGCTCTTACATGTGTAGACGGATCACGTCGGCTTAGATTCGCGCTCGGGGAGACATACGAGAATCGAAATAATCAGGGCTTTGTTCTGTGCAGCAGATTTCTTTTTATATACACTGCATTATGGAAGATGTTGCCCAACAAATTATCCAACTACACCATATTCTAAGAGAAGCTAAGAATAAACATAGCTGAATGTGGCATTAGTTATAATTGGGTCGTAATTACCTGCGACCACAGACTGATTTGTAAACGTAAAAAACATATACCAACGTTACATGTTATATATTGCGAATTACAAATCGAGATATAGAAACACCGTGTACCAAATACTTTGGAATGTAACTTTCCACCATTTGCAGTATGGAAAGGTAATGTTCACATGTGATTTTCCAAATGAATTTGTGATGTGAGTTCCCATTGGTATATTTAGTTTTGTTTGAAGGTGATTCAAGGTGATTTACTTGTAACTGTCATCTGAGTCTGCGAATTTTTTTCTATACTCCATACACCTATAACTTAGATGTAATGAAATAAATAAAAAACTTATATTAAACGGGTTTATGTACCAAAAACTAAAAAATAATTTGGAAGGTCCTAGGTAGCAGTCATCATACCACTCTCCTCAGCAAGCTACAGTATTGCTCAGATGAAAAAATCATAAAATCGTTGGGCGTAACGTAACGTGAGTAAATATGTAAATATTACGCCCAACGAATTTATTATTTTTTATCCGATAAATACCGTAGATTGCTGAGGAGAGTGATGTGATTACTGCTATCTAGGACCTTCCAAATTATTTTTTAGTTTTTAGTACATTATCTACATCATTATTATCTTTTCTTTCCAATGAAACCGTTTAACATAAACATTCCTTTCGTATTCTAAAAATACTTTATTGTGTGATTTAGAGTTAGAGAGTTATTAAGACACGCCCGAGGAAGCCATTGTATGACGAAATACGTGTTGCGTTTTTGTAAAACTTTCTAGTGAAAATCACACAATAAAGTTTTAAATCTGTTTTAAATCTGTTTTTCCGTTAACCAGCTGTCGCACCCCTACGAACGACAACCCTCAGAAGAAGAAATTTGTGCGAGCTAAGAATTAAGGAGGTCTTACCTTTTAACGTGTGATTCCTCACACGGTTAGGAATCACACGTTAAATACGTTAGTTAGAATACGTTAAATATGGATTTTCATCAAGTATCGGCCGATTACATCAAATAACATTCCTTTATACCTATTTTATTTTCAAGTTTTCACTTTCTAATTTTTATCCACCCTAATGCCACACGAATCTCGGCACGTTTTAACCTTTTACGTCAACTTGCTAACAACGTATCATTTTTAACCACTCTAACGTCACACATTCTTCGACACGATACAAAATCTTGAATTAGGTGGTAGATTCATGCTTGTATCTGTTTTTTTAAATCTGTTTTTCCGTTAACCAGCTGTTCCACCTCTACAAACGACAACCCTCAGAAGTCGAAACTTGTGCGAGCTAAGAATTAACGAGGTCTCACCTTTTAACGTGTGATTCCTAACACGATTCTGAATTGAAAAAGTGCTTTGTATAGGATATACCGCATCTATTTGTATTTTTTATAGTGTACTACTATAGTACTAGTCAATCCCTATCATTTGATACCCATATTAAGGTCGTTGTGGAATAATAAGTAATCAGCCATTTTGTAGCTGAAGCTGTCTTAAATTTGCATCTTATTCAAGGTGTACTACTATTCTACTAGTCAAGCATTATCATTTGATACCCATATTGGGGTAGATGTGAAAAAATATGTAATCCGCCATTTTGTAGCTGCGGCCACCTTGAAGTTGCATTTTTTCCAAAGGGTTCTACTATCCTACTAGTCAAGCCCTAACAGTTGAAACCCATATTGAAGTAGTTATGGCAAAATTTTATAGCTACCGCCACCCTGAATTTATATCCTTTCCAAAGTGTAGTGTATTCTACTAGTCGAGCCCTGTCTTCTTGACAAGTTGTGAAAAAATTAATAATCTGCCATTTTGTAGCTACGGCCATCTTGGATTAACGATGATACAGAATTTATTGCATTGTATTGACATCAGAACCAAACAAATAAATGAACAAGCTAGATAAAACCGTTTAATAAAACCAAACTCATCTCTGGATAACTTAAATGACAGTAAAGTATTTTTTCCTGAATATCAACAAATATGTTTTGAAGTCATATAAGAATATAATCCAAATTCGTGATGATACGTACGACACTTTCAGGGCGGCCAGTTTTTACAGGTGAAACATACTTTTCAATGGTGATGAACCCCTATACTACTGAAAAAAATGCGTTTCATGCAAAGGGATGATTTCCATAATGTTGAAGATTTTTCTATAACATAACATTATTATTTTTTCAGTTGTACTTATTCAATTTCAACTACCTGTTGAAAAAGTAGCAATAGTCAGCAACGTTTAAAATAACTAGAAATCAAAACAATGACAACTTCACTCGGGCTATAATATACCCAATAATATTTTATTGTCGTTCAAATTCATGTGAAATACAATCAGTTCTCATATTCATATCAACAATACAAAAACTAATAAAACAATAATTGTAATTTAAGAATAATTTGCATTTTCAACACTGCAAGCGCCAAACGTGATGGCGAGAAATCACACAGATATAGGCTCTCCCGACTAAATTACTATTGGATTACGATAAGCAACTTGCCGGCCAGTGTCACACCTATACTTAGTGTTACATGACTCCTTTGTAATTTCTTTTCATATTTTATTCAGTATTGTAGGTGTACAGTTCATTAAAATGTCTGACTCTCGATGACTGGTTTTTTGTTGTGCGATGACATTTTTTCACAAAAATTATCCAAACAATGCCAAACGCCAACAGCATGGAGGACTAGTAATGATACGCCTCTGTACAGAGTATTTGTATGTCTTGCAAGAACTATAGTGGGGGATACATCAAAAATGAGACGGGCTCGCCATCACGTTTGGCACTTGCTGTATACATTTTTATTTATTAATTGTGGAAGATGAACAGCCCAAATATAATTTATTAGAAAAGGAAAATACAATATTTGTTGAAACATTTGCATAATTGATTATTTATAAGAAGGTTTAAGGGTTTAATCCCTTGGATTCTATTTAACCTAAAACTGACCTGTTACAGGTAAATCACTATCCTGTGATAGTGTTTTATCGGGAATTTTGTTGGTGTTTCATTTGTATTCTTCAATCGTCCTTACTGTAGTTGCTTCTTAAAACAGTAGAAAAAAATCACTTCAAACCTTTGACACAGTTTTAATACTTTAAAAAATTACCAAAAAACAGATCTACATTTTTTGAGAAATATGTAGGTACTATGCAATCAAACATCTTTAGGGACGCCAGAAAAACTAATTCCTCTTTAGTTTCGGTTTTCCTTTGTTGACAAAAATTAATACCAAATGTTTTGGTAGCAACATAAGTATATAGCACCAGATTCAAGATTTTAAAATCTTTTCAATTGTTAGAATTTCCAGAAAAGCAAACAAAATTACCTTTAAGACTCCAAATATTTTCTAAAATGTTTCAACATAAAATTTTCAAATTGTTTCTTTCAATTTCAGTATGTGGAAAACAACCAAAAAAAATATTGATAACCTTTTCTGGTATTTCTACTCCCATCAATTCGTCTGATCGTAAATTGTTATTTTACTAATTAATGTTATTGTCGAAGATTCTTAGTACTAGTATTGTTCATCGCTGAATGCTATGTCATTGGCCAATCAATCCACTGCTTCGAATTAATTCTATTGGTCTATAAGAATAGTTCAATGTTATTTCTGGAGTTTACCATTTCATTATGAGTTGTTACTTCATTTTCTTTCAAAGAGAAGTTTCGCATTAACTTTCATTTGTTGACCTCAAAAACACAATACAACAAATTAATTTCTTAAAATGATCACTTAACAATGCTATAGGAGTCACCAATGGAATGGGTTAGAGCTTTCAACTTTCAACCCATATATAGAATCTCTTGTAAATCGTAAGCACCAGCTCCACAAGTCACATTAATTACATAAGTCTCATTTTTTCATTTTTTGTATTTGTTTAGTTTTAAGATTCTGAATTAAAAGTCTTTTATCGTACTGCATTTTATCTTCAATTATATAATTATATCATCTCTACCATTTTCTTTTAGAAGTGATTTCCTCAATAGTGAATTATCACGATAATAATAATAATAAATATACTGATAATAATTATACTTAATATTACTTATTTATTATTTAATATGTGGGTTGCGAAAAAAATTCCACATGGAAGGTGGGTCCCCAGTCAAAAAAATTTGGGAAACGCTGATCTACGAGATAGTCTCTGATTCTCCGTTTGAATACTGAAAGGGGTGCTATGGTGTTTATGTTGGTAAACAGACATTCAAAAAAATTTGAGCATGCTATAATTTTGTATGATATTGTTGTAATTTAATTAAATTCCCGTTTCTTGTTGCGTGATTATGACATTGGGAGTTGGTATTTGTGTTATAATATAATATAAGGAAATTTATAAATTTAACGTAGGTACAGGTAGGTACCAGTGACAGATATTGCAGGTATAATTATTCAGGGAAGCCATATTTTCTTCGTCACGTATTATAAGTGCCTAGGTAACAATAGAAAGTTTTAATTCAAAATGACCTATCACTCATTAGCAAAGACACAAATGTTAATACTAAGTAATATTTAGGAAACAGTATGAAAATATTATTTAAATTGAAAGAGAAATCCATTTTTGGGAAAAAAGGATTTGGCGTTCTCTCCATTTTTACACAAAAACAAATGGGAATCTTCCAAAAAATGAAGAAATCAATTGATTTCAAAATAAACTAATTACAAAGATGTATAGATCATGCAAAGAACTAACTTTTAGACCCAAACGGGAAGAATAAACCCCCTCCATACAACTACTTTCATATAAACATTGAATTACACGAAGGACAAAATACTTTTGAAACAACTACTTTTATATTAACGTTGAATCATAGGAAAACATGTTTTCCTACTCAAAAATATTAGGTATATAGCCGACACAGCAAAATTGTTTTTTCATTTCATGGTGCTTCAACAGTATTAGTTTGTTGGTATTTTATAATTGTAATGAAATATTATCTGTCAGTTTTATTTGACTATCATCCAAATAACTAAATATACCTAATAATGTCGTCTAATATTGGTTATAGGAAAAAAAACTAAGAAAAGTGGTTCGTTTTAGGCGAAGACCCACGTAACCTAGTGCTTCAATTTTGTTCTGGTTCAAAACTCTTTCGAAAGATATTACAGTAGATGGAAGAAGCTTCTTAGCCAAAACATCCCGACAAAATAATATTTATCCAAACTATATACGTGGCAAATCTTATTTTCATAGAAGCACTTCTGTAGAAATATATACACTAGAACTAAGTGTTTCTTAACAGTTTTATAGGGGTAACATACTGACATTAGTAGAGTTGAAAATATGAAATAACGCACATATAGTGATATTTGCAGTTGAAAAGTACTTAGATATTATACAATTATATTATTTAGAACAAACTGAGTTGGTTTTCAACTAGAAAATCACTACGTCGACAGAGTGAATTTTTGCATAATTAATAATTTTTTTTCCAAAAACATTAATAATTGAGTGGTGCACTAAATTTTACTAGTAATAAGTTTTATATTTGTCAATAAAGTTTTATTCGCAGTTAAAAGATCAATATATTTGAAGAACAAACAATGTCTTCAACGGTTTCGTTAGTATAAAAGTGAAATTATTAAAATAACTTCAACCTCTCTATTTGTTAGTTTTCAGTTGGTGTCCAATACAAAATTACTTCTCGTGCCTTTAAGAAAACATTTTGAACACTTTTTTATAAGTATGTTTACAAAACTTTTTTTAAGGGTGTTAGAAAAAATTTATAGTAACTGCCGAAATGTATATAAAACTGTTTTGTAGTTTTCGTAAAAGGCCATACTAAATATTAAGAAAGACTATAATGTTTTATAAAACGATGCCAATTTCCTACTTATAGCTGTTGCATAAACACATTGAAAAAAATTCTGGAAGGAATAATATTTTATAATTTGTTTCTCCGAAATGTTTTCGCAACTATCACAAGATATACATTTGTTAGTTAAGAACGAAGAGTTCTGATTTTTAAAATGTGTTTAAGACATCCCGCTAACTTATGTCTTGGCGGATTCAATAAATTTGCAGATCTACTAGATATTGACGGTCATCAGAATACTCGCGTGAACTCCGTACAAATAACATTATTTAGTGCCTATAGCCTAAAAATAAATAAAGCACTTCAGAATTTCAACGTCACTATCAATGTTAGTTTACCATCCAGGATGCATGCTAGATATTGTTTGAAAATGTTGTCGAATACTGCATTTGAGCCTACCTATTTGCAGGAAGCTAAGTGTTCGAAAAAAAAAATGCGAGCCTGTAGTGAGATGAATTTGAGCTTATTAACCGTATGTATAGCCGCTATATTGGCGCAATATAGCGGCTATACATAAACTGATAAAAGTGAAAAACGTTAATGTACCGAGAATCCAATCCATCAGTATTAGGTATATATTGTATCAATAATATCTATTCTAGAGTTGATAGGTAGGTATATAGAAAAAATCGTATTTCCACAAAATATCTATTGAAAATTTATTTAAACAAAATGGTAGATGTTAGATACTGAATATTCAAATAGGCATTGCGAAACTCGGTTTGACATTGCATGCATAACCTTTGGCCAGTATCTGAAATATATCTTTAGGTTGCAGTTAATGCAATTAAATAAGTACTTAACCATTATTTCAGTTTTGAAATAATATGGATGATTTCTATCAACAATTGTGAAAAATTTTCAAGCCATTGAACTCAGCCGAATTGATTACGACAGTTTCAAATATTTAGGTAGATATATATAACGAAAGCAAAGTAGATTGAAAATAGTATTCGATTGTGTTGAAATATCGCTGATAAGAAGTTGGAAACAAGTAATTTACTCAAGAAAGGGTAAATTTGCATATTATATCAATATCAATTGTATAGA
>WOGJ01105156.1:0-10516 GCA_015342185.1 Leptinotarsa juncta | reverse complement strand
GTGTCTATCCATTCCGAGAGGATGAATGACACTGAGACTATCAGCTGTCTCTACGAAACTTTCGAGTTACCGGGCGCCATTTTGTCGTAGCATCGCCTTGTCACGGTAATGCGGAACTCTGCCATATTTGACGTTCTTTCTTTTATGGACAGAGTAAACTTAAAAATTCTTTCTGATGCTGAGTCTACAAAAAGAAATGGATGTCGAGCTCATGACTTCAACTGACCTCCCTGTAAATTTAGATCAGGAGTGGGAGCTTCTCAACTCTCCAACTCCAGATCTAATAACTGAACCTAAAAATAGGTTTGGTGGTGCAGCCAGGAAATGACTGAGTGGTCTCTTCAAGAGTGGAGTACCTTATGAAACCGCCTTGCACCAAATTCTTGAGCAACGTGCGCAGAATCTGTCTCACGTGGAGGAACAAACCCTCCATGAGCAGGTTAGCAATTTCACTTCATGCAACAAAAAAGTAGTTTGGTACATTTCTGGAAAGATGCGATTTTACCTCAGGTAAAAAGCTAATTAAATTGCCTACAAATTATTTTTCACAACTTCTACTCCTAATATCAATGGTTTTGATGCAATCTTTGTCCAAAGAAGATGTACAATAAAAATTTTCTATTTTTAGAACAACTGGCCAATTTCCAAAGTACCGTAATTCGGCAAGCAACAGACCTACAGAGCTCCGCTTGGGCTTATTTTGTTACAAACTGAATACTCTTGATAAATAACCTTATGTGATAGTTTTTGTCTAAAAATGGATGGATTGTGAGATATAGATTTTGCTGTGTAAAAATTTGTCCACCATTTTTCGAGAGTTGCAGACTTGGTTACACATAACCCTAGTAGGTCCTAACAATATATTGAAAAATTATAGATACACCATGTTTTTCCAATTTAGCGATTTTATGTGTGGATTTTGACTGGCCTATTATACGACCTGGAGATAAGAAATCTTATCTTCTAAAGTATGATTCTTAGCATGGAGTGATTCAACATTTCTGCTCTCATCTCCACTGTTGACTTTTTTTACGTTTCAATAGTATTTGAGATTTAACGGTCTGAAAAAATTACACTTGTTGAAACGATAAAGACATAACTTCAGTGTCGGATAGATAAGGAGTATATTAGTCGACTTGTGGTATCTGCTCAGAATTAATTCATGGTTATTTCACACAGTATTATTTTTTATTAAGTATGTAAACTCGAACAAACATGACTGACGACGGATTCAGAAAAGGTCAGTCCGATAAACTACAGTTGTTGATATGTTTATGGTAACAAAATTCATTGAAAAAGTCAAACATTTTTCTCTTTTTGTGAAGTAAGCGAAATTAAAATAGATGAGTAAGTACAATTTTTGTTTGTTGTAAGTTTAATCACTATGTATACATTCTATGTACCTCTGTAATAAAAAAGTATTACTCTTATACTTACGTAAAGTGGGGTAAAAGTACATAATATATATTTCATAGATACAATATGAAGCATTGCCATTATTTTTGTGTACCTCAAAAGTATAAAATGTATATATGAGCCACTTTACCATATTTCAATAGTATTTGTTGGATGTTGTTTCGCTAATAAACATATGAATACCTATCCTTACTTACTGATCTTCATATTTCTCATTTTTTACATTTTATTCTACCACTACGTGGTGATATTATCATAAAAAGAGATGATTATTTGATGATAGAATATAACTAACCGAAATTTGTATGAATACATTGAGTTAAATTGTATCAGTTTGTTTAGTCCTAATTAGCTTTGCAGATAATATACATTATAATATTTGATTAAGTTTTTAATTTTCCAATATCTCCAACCTGAACGCAATTATCTCACAACTTCTCACAAATGGGATATATAATAATATCTAAATACTTACATTGAAATGGTCTTCAGATACATGAAGAGCTTTGATGTGATGTGAAATATCATTTTCATTCCATCTGCGTGCATTTAACCATCTTGTTCGACGATCTTCAGGTATTCTTATAAATATTTCATTGGGTGATTTATTGAAAATATTTGTGCACAAAGGCACAATGCAATATTTGAAATATTGTTTGTGTTCCATTGCATTTAAAATTGAAATTCCTTGTTAGATTTATAAATTTAATAACACACAAACAAAGCTGAATTCAGGTTAAACACAAATCACGAAACTATACAACTCAATAAATGGCACATTAAATAGGCAGATTCAAACCGCACTCACAGCCTGCACCATACGGATGCGGCCGGATTGATACAGTATGACGTCATGACAGTTCGCGCCTTTAAACGCTTGTTTGAACATTTTATATTTTTTATGAATTGACTATTGATATTTTACTGCTCATATTTTGCAGTAGTTAATAGTTATCATACAACATATTTACGATATGAAATATATCTACAAGTTTCCTATTCAGAAATTTTATATACTTTTGAATATACCCCTGCATATGTCACAGCTCGATAGATCCAAAAGAAGCTTGAAAGCCCAATGGTCCCAGATTTGACCTGAATAAATCATTCGGTAGACTCTCTGCTGGGTTCAACAGAGCAGTGTTTCATAGTCATAATACCCCACTCATTAGTTGGACATTATCAGTCACTGGGTTTGATGCAACAATAATTATCGTTCCGAACATTTTAGTGCGATAGAATCTTTGCTAATTAGCCTATTACTGTTTCATGTTCATAAGTTCATAGCGTTCATGCAATATTGTCGCATTCGAATATCAGTTTCGGTATGGATTTGCATTGCAAGTGATCTTATTCAAAATAAATAATTGGAGGTTACTCCCGGCGTATGTATACTGGGAAGAAATTGCTTCTGTTTCTGTATCTATTAAAAATCTGTTTTTCAGTAAACCAGCTGTCGCACTCCTACGAACAATAACCCTCAGAATTCGGAACTTGTGCGAGCTAAGGATTAACGAGGTATTACCTTTTAATGTGATTCCTAACACGGGTTGGACGAGCGAAAATTGAGCGTTCAGCCTGGAGCTCGAACCATCGACCCACACATCGGCCGATTGACTGAGTGAACAAAGCACCCACGTCGAACCGCCCGGCTACCGCCATAACTAATTCGATCAGCCATCTGCCTTTCATTAGGGCGCTTTCCTTTTATTCAAACATTCACTCCTCAGAACCAGTATCCGATAATACTGCCAATACTCATTTATGAATGTGTTGATAGAAAAATTGTAAAAAAACTCTTTGAGACATATTATATAAATACGAAGCCGCTGATGGCATATAACATTTTTATTTCTAGATCAAAATTTCAAACGGTCAATTAACTATAATCGGAAAAATCAGGAAAGATTCTATTGGAATTTTTTCTCCCTAACATGGTTAATTTGATTGGATTGTACAAATATCTGTAACCTGTTTCACTATTTTGAATAGATTATGCGGGGTCTGCTATGCTACTAATTACAAGTTTTCTCACATGTAGTGCAGTTTCAATTAATATTTGTTTGATGAAGTATATTACTAGTATTAATTGCATTTTCAAATAGATGCTGCATATTAATTTCCTGTAACACCGAGTTCAATATATGTACGTCATACACAGAAAGTGGCTTCAGTGAGCGAAAAGTTCATAACAGCTTCCTTTGCCACAACTTCAAGCTGCGATACTTCACAATGTGAAATCATTATAATGAACATGAAACAAATCAGCAGGATCCATTTCCCATACTATACACTGTGTCCAAGATAAGAATGAACAGCATGGGGATATCGAAAACGGTGTAAGTGATAGCTGGTCGACTGAATCAGAGAAAAGTAGTGCATTTATGTGCCTGATAATATGCCGTTTTGAAAGTTTCAATATTTCGAGAAGTTTTGAAGATATCTGGGACAAACCAAAATTTGAGAATTTGGTTTTAATTTTCTCCTAGCTTTATTCTCAAAGGAAATGTAAAACAGACAGAACTTTGTCGTGACCACTTTTCAAGGACTAAACGAAAATGTAAACAGAATTTTTTGCAACGTTTCGTCTTTTAGAAAACATTATCAAGTTTGTATTTTTATATGGGCCAAAACTAAAGTATACCCTGTGTACGACTGTAAGTAATTACTTAACCGGCTTTTCTTCAATTTTAGATAGTGTGCGCTGGAAAAAATTACACATAATGTTCTATCGTCATAATAATACTATTGTTTGGTAGAATTTTTGACAGATTTATGGACGGACGTGCCGATAAGGTACGTCCACAAAGAAGGTAAGTGGTTGCCACGTGCTATCGCGGGGCTTCTATTTATGTTGTGATTGTCTATTGTGCAAAGATGCCACTTTACACAAAAATGTGAAATGATGGCCCCCTTCATTCACGCCAACATCCAGGCCGGGGTGATTCGGATAACCACGTAAAGGTGGCCATGTATGTGAATTCAAAAACACGAAGGTCTCCCGCAGAGAAAGTGATTCAAAAAATATATTTGAAAAAATATAAAGGTCTTCTGAGCAGAAGGCGATAATTAAAAAGTTGAGTTGTTTTCATCGTAAAAAAGTTCGACAAAAAAGGGTTGGCAGTATTGCTTCGAGCAAGACCGTTGCTGCCCCCGACGAAACTCCTGTCATCTTTGACAGGAGGAGCCTGGACTAATAAGCTCGAGTCGGAAGCAATTTCCAAT
Source organism: Leptinotarsa juncta (assembly GCA_015342185.1). Classification (NCBI taxonomy): domain Eukaryota; kingdom Metazoa; phylum Arthropoda; class Insecta; order Coleoptera; family Chrysomelidae; genus Leptinotarsa; species Leptinotarsa juncta. Next base: position 5,875 of record WOGJ01105156.1, on the reverse strand, counting down.
AAAATTAGGGAGAGAGAGAGATGTATATTTACCGTTCCTACTTTTACATCTCTTTACCTATCTAATTTGTGTTGAAAATAGAAAACGGCAGCTTATCCAATACTTAAATTGTGTTGATGCTGAACGTGCGTAATATATAGAGGTGACAACCTGATAAATCTATATTTAATCGTGAAGTTTTTTATTTAAAAGAATACGGATCTAATGAAAAAAGTCAGCGTGATGAATTACAGGCTGTTGTTGAAAATCCTAAGATATCCATGCGCACCATTGAACATAACACCGGAGTAGCCAAACACACCGCTCATTTCATCTTAAGGAGAAATGAATATCATTTACATAAATTTGAGATTTGTCATAGACTCAGACCAGGTGACAATGCAAGGCGAACAACCTTTTGTGAATGGTTCACTAGAAAATACCTAGACGATGAAAAATTGCCTTTCAGAATAATTTGGTCCGATGAAACTAAGATCACCAACAATGGAATTTTTAATAGGCGGAATTATTTGTCACAATAAAATCCACATGTACACAAAGTGTCCAGACATCAACATCGTTTCGATTTTAACATATGGGTTGGTATTCTCGGTTCGAATGTAATTGGACCATTTATCTACCAAAACAATCCAATAAAAGAGAGGTACATAAATTTGTTAATAAATGATTTGGAAGACGCTCTAGATAATTTGCCTTCTCCAATTACTCACAGTTGCTGGTTTCAACAAGATGGTGCTCCAGCACATAACGCTAGAATTGTTCATGATTATTTGAACCGACGCTTCCCAGGTCAGTGGATTGGTACTCATAGTGATACACCCCGGCCTGCAAGGTCCCCCGACCCAACCCCACTAGACTGTTTCCTTTGGGAATATATCAAGAATCAAGTGTACTCTCATAAATTTCAAAATGAAGAAGATTTGCTAGGATTGGTTACTGCGTCCTTTAACAATATTATTCTGAATATGTTAACTCAAGTTTTGAATTCGTCTGTGAAACGAACGTACTTATATTCAGAAAATACCGGAGGGTTATTTGAACACTTATTATGAGTTTCTGTTAATTTCCTATTACAATTAAATTTTATAATCTAAAATTTTGATATTGCAACTCATCTCGGTATTCAAGAACGCCAAAATTTATTATAAATAAGACTGACCAATTTACTTTATGTATCAAAATATGACATTTTTTCCAGCGCGTACTATCTAAAATTAAAAAAAGCAGATTAAGTTATCAGTTTTCATGTTGCGCGAGAAATGGTTATGTAATAATATTGTATGATACGTTGCTGTATTCACAATGAAAAATAAAGTAATTACAGGGCATACTTTAGTTTAGGCCCATATAAAAATACAAAATTGATAAAGTTTCCTAAAAGACGAAACGTCGCAGAAAAATTCTGCTTACGTAATCGTGTATTCCTCAAAACGTGGCAATGGGAAAGTCCTATTTGAAAATAAAGCCTGGAGGAAATAAAAACGAAGTCCTCAAATTTTGATTTTTCTCGAATATCTCTGAAACTACTCGGAATATTGAAACTTTCCAAACCGCATATTATTAGGCACATAAATACGGTACTTTTCTCTAATTCAATCGACCCCGTATCACTTACCGTTTTCGATCTCCCCATGCTGTTTATTTTTATCTTGGACACAGTGTTTAGTTGCCTTTGCTCAACTTTTCATATTCACAAACGGAATAATCATTTTGAATCTTCTAAGTTTTTTACTAATCGGTTGAGATATTGATTCCTGAAAGAGAACAGGTTTTTTTTTGTTATTATACAATACAATACAATCATACAATATCAAAATAAAAACACTGAAAATCATACGAACATAGTTGATTCAAATGTAATCTATGACCTAACAATACCCGAAGCTGTTGAGATTGAAATAAAATATGAAATATGTGATGTAACTGGCCGATACGTGACGAAAATCTGTAATGTATTTCAGTAACACTTCATTGTGAGGAATTACAACACCACTTTTTCCTACATTTTCCTATATTTGTGTGAACCCAGTGTCGGTTAGATTCACAAACCTATAAAAATACCTTCGTCTAATTATTGACTGTTCAAGTCTTTTCTTCTGTATGAGATGTTATTACAAAAATCTCAGTGTAGAGTTTGGGATCCCACATAATGTAATACACACCTGCTGAACATTCAGTATGTATTATCTTCGTTAAAAAGCCAGGTTTATTTTGTCTAGTGTGAATAGGTGTGAGCCGCAATAATCCCTTGCAGGTTGCGGTGGAGGATCGAATAGACCCACTCACTTTGGACTTAACCTAACCTAGTTTCAGGAAAACTAGTTCTGAATTCGCAAATTCATTCTGTGATTTAGTTATTTCATATTGAGATATTTGAACTTATAAAGCAGAATGAATCAGATTATTTAACATCTACTAGTTAACAAGTCAAAATTTACGATTATGAAGCAAGTACTGAGGTGAAATTCTTCCCCAGCTTGAAACAATATCAGCTAAGTCAACTCCTACGTTAACACACTCAGCACGAATTACGAAATATGTGGTCTCAGGAAAGTGAAACAATTTGAATTTTTGAATTCCATGACACAGCAATGAAACAATTACAAAAAACCCTTAAATTTCCACACAAAGTGAGCAGAGAAATTCAGTTCGACATGATTAGTCAGCAGGTAAATTTCCAAGTAACGATATTACCCGAAAATCCGTAATTTCAGATAGAGCCAATTCAAATTCATTCGTTTCACACAACAACCGTTCAACCCTTCCATACAACAACCATCCGATGAATAATTCAGAACGCCCGACTACCCCTGATGCAGTTAATGGTTGCAAATCCGATCACGTGGAGATCTATCAATTAGAGAACGTACGTCTCTCTATAGTGTTCTGTAGCGCTTCATCCTTCAAATGGCCGGTTTAAGGCATAAGCAACATGTCTGTTACGGAAACGGGACGGATGACTTGTCTACCATCGGCTATTATTCTACCAGCAACGGTGTATCTTTGTCTCTGATCATGCAGTAGAAAACAAGGAAGTGTTATGGACTCAATAGGAGATTGAGAAATCAGTAAAATATGGTAGGATTGTTGAATATAATTGAAAGGGTGGTAGAATCATTATGGCCTATGTAAGTTGAACACATCGCATTAAAAATTGAATAGAACTGGCCAATACTTCATGAAACTTCATATCATGGAAATCTTACTGATAAGATTCGATTTTATTTGTTGCTAATTAGTTGCTATAACGTTGATTTTATTGCTAGAACCGATCGCAAAAAATCGGCAACAGTCCTAGCTCAGTAGCTAGTCCTAGCTACTAAGATAGTTGCTGTAAGATGTTACAACAAATATTTTTAACGAAGTCACGCTAGCTTAACTCTCAACATTTTTGTCTTGAAACTTAAATTATTATTTGGTGTTTCTCATAAAACGCACTTATTGAGCACAGGGAGTCAGCAACAAAATTAAAACCGAAAGTCGGAAGAGTTTGGAGACTGGTAAAACTAAAAACCAACCACGATAACTCAGCTCTAGATTTTTGGTGTGAAAGTTCGAACTAATATTTGTTGCTCCTCATAAAACGCACTGACTGACTTCAGATAGTCAGCAGAGTTCAGAGATCGGTATTTACACAAACGGGCCACGATAGATTCACTCTTGATTTTTCCCTTAAAAAACTTTGCATTAAAATTTGTTTCTGCTCGTAAAATGATTTATCTGAGTACAGAGAGTCAGCATCAAACTGGAAACCGAAAGTTGAAAGAGTTTGAAGACCGATATACCTAAAAACTGACCACTCTACCTCAACTGTCAATTTTTCCATATGAGACTTTGATTAATAACTATTGCTGCTCTCAAAATAAACTGTCTGAGTGCAGAAATTCAGCAATAAACTGAAAACCGGAAGTTGGGCGAGTTTGGAGACCGGTGAGCATATAATCCGGACACGCTAAAGCGGCGATTATTATTGTCTTGAATCGGACGAATTATTATCCAAAGCATTATATAATGCTCTACGATAGAATAATTTTTCTCGCCCTTAGCTGTTTTTTATTCCATTATCTTATTATACTCTTGTTAGTTCACAAAACCGAAATAGTTTGTATATCGTTTTGAAAATAATTGAATTGAAATTAATTCTTACGAAGGTTCGAAATGGATGAACACTTGAGTCTAGCAGACCACTATTATAAGTCTTCGTGCAGTCATTGTTCACTGTGGTTCTGGCGTTGAATCTGGCCATTATTACGCATTGCTCGAAGACGAAACAGACATGGTTTGAATTTGACGATAGGTGTGTGAGTAAGTGTTCTAGCGATATCTTGAATTCATACTACTCTACATTTTGTTTTAATAAAGAGAAAAAACATTAGCAAATTCATGTCATTTTTTTTCGAGTTTGAAAGCCGGGGATTTTGGGAATTTCTTCCTGGCGTTTCGCTGGCGCTAGTGGCTAGCTTCTTCAGAGGTTTAACCATCAAGGCTTGCTGTCCGATGACTACCTTTTTGGCATCGTAAAGCGTATTTATGCCTTATCAGGTGATCAGATGCATTTATACCTGGATTTGTACCTACATTTGTACCTGTACTCGTTCCTGCACTTGAACTCGGAACACTAACAATCTTGCTGCCTGTTGTCCTGTTCGTTATTCTCGAATTCATTAAAATGGGGTTCCATGTTTGTGGATCTCAATAGAGATCGGAGAATTTAACAAACATACGGAGAATTTCAATAGAAAAGAAGAAGCGGTGCACCTCTATCAAATACGGCTTTCAAACTCGAAAAGAAATGGAGTGACACGAAGACAGATAAAGTTGAGTGCCAGACTATGACAATATTAGTGTGAGAAGTCATAGTTGCAGAATCAATTGGACAATATAGTTTCTTCTAACTTTTATTGGACATATAGTTTGTTATTGATTTTTATAATCATATTTCAACCCTTATTATTCAAAATATTTTTATTGAGTTGTGAGTTTTCATTTGAAATTCAATTTGGCTTTTTTGTTTTTCGTTACCATCCAGAAAACTGGAGGCCAGCTTTATCGTGGAGGGAAGATGTGTCAAATATAAAAAATAATAAAGAAATTATTCAGATTCATTTAATTAAGTACATGAATTAAAATATGTTCCAACCTCACTTCAATATTTTAACACAAAAACAAGTTCATAGACATCGAAATTGATCATATCATAGGATATAGAATATGAAACAATCCCCAAATACGCAAACTTGGCACAGATTGCATGCTAAGCATTTTACCTCACTACAGTGACCGCATCAAAGTCGCAATGTCAGCTTATAATTCTTTATAAATATTGAGGGAGGTCAAGATCATAAAGAGACAGTATTCAGATTTTCATTTGAGCATCTATTGATCATCAGCCATGCAGCACATCTCCTTCTCTTCGATCTTGCTGGATGGCAGTATAATGTAAGTTTTTGGTGTTTTAATGTATTTTTCTTATTAACATTTGAGTGTGAGTTTATTTAAAGTATTTTTTCGTTTTTTTCACAATAAATATTAAATTAAGTTTTAAATGAGTTCTTTCATTATTTTGGATGAATGAATGAATATGTGAAAGAGCGAATAAAATTCTCTCCTTAATAGCCAAGCGAGTACTGAGTTGCGACAATACGTCAATAAAGAAACAGATCATGAGAGTTTTGTATACCAATTTTTATCAGTGAAATATATAAGCATGTATGAAAAAATAATAGTATGTATTTATTCACTTTCTTATGATTATTTACAGTAAATATACATGTACATACAGAAATGAACAGTGAACAAATTAAATTCATCTTACGAGGCAAAATGATCTGCCTGTGTGTAAGGAATGAGAATACTGAATCTGACCTTGAATGAG
>WOGJ01105135.1:1509-22699 GCA_015342185.1 Leptinotarsa juncta | reverse complement strand
CTAGAGATCTGGCCACCTGGCCTGAGATTTATGGAATTCTGGCAGAATCTTGCACGATTGGCTCACTCCAAGGCGTTTATTCACCCTTGGAAGCTTGATACCAAAAAGTTGTTGGACTACAGTAGGGATGAACTGGGATGTCCAAAAGGGCTTCTTACGGGTCACTGCCATTTGAATCATCATATGCAGATACTTGGATTATTGAAAGACAGTGTGTCGCCTCTGTTTGGAAAATGATGAAACAGCAGAGCATATACTTTGTGTCTGCCCCGCTGAGGATAGAATCAGGTTTTTAGAATTCGGAAGAGCGGTACTTATACCATCTGACCTGAAAGACCACTCACCATACAAAGTAACCGTCTTCGTTAAGAACCTGGGTTTATTTGGGCGAGTGTGAATAGGTGTGAGCCAGAATAAACTCTTGCGGGTTGCGGTGGAGGGTCAAATAGACCCACTCACTTTGGACCTAACCTAACCTAATATACATTTATATTACATCTGAATTGATATTGGATAAAAATTATCACTGCTCTAACTCTAGTTGGTTACAAATTAGTATTCAGTTCGAAAGAATATTTTCAAAAGCGGCAGAGGTCCTTAAAAATTCGCAGGCAAATATAAAAAAATGTTTTATTAAATTTGATTTTATCATCCTACAGTTAGCATCATACAGTTTTTCAACAACATTTTCATAGTACGATTTATTATTAGCCTCAAAATAGACGTCAGTTTCGACGAATAACTCTTTATCGGCGCAAAATATTTTTTCAGCGAGCATTCTCTTCAGGTCCGAGAGCAGGAAAAAGTCACTGCTGCCAGATCTGGAGAATACGATGGATGCGAAAGCAATCCGAAGCCCAATTTATACAATTTTGGCATCGTATTCGTTGATTTGTGAGACGGTACATCGTCTTATTGAAATATAACTTTCTTCTTCTTCAAATGGAACCATTACTCAGCGATTTCGTTCTTCAAATGCTCCAATAAGGATATGTAATAATCGCTGTTGATGGTGTCTTCCTTTTCAGGATAGTCGATGAATGTTATACGATTTGAATCCCAAAATACTGATCATAACCTTGACACCTCAGCAAATATCAAACCACTTCTGAACAGTGTAGCGTTCCTTTGAATAGCATCTAAATCTATAACTTACGAGTAGGAATAGAAAAAAGCCATTTTCCTGTAATTCGATGTTCACGTGAAAGTAGTTGTTTCGGGATGGCTTCATAGTCCAGTTTGGGTCTGAAAGTTACTTCTTTGCATGATCTTTACATATTTTTGGAGAGTTTATTTTCAAATTGATAATTTTCCTTTTGGGGAAATGAGGAGATAGGAAAATGAAAAGCCAGAAACTTTCTTTCTCAGAAAACATTAACGTCTACTTACCATAGATGATAATTCAATCGATTCTTCTCAGAAGTAAGTATGAACGTGTATTTCAGGTAATAAAATGAGATTCATTTTGTCTGGAAAAACAACAAATTCTACAAGATTAAATCCTACAGAAAGGTGCCCTTACATGGATTTATATATACAATAATAATCGAGTTTTCCTTTTCAATTTTAGGATGGCCGTAACTTTGAAAGTAGATCGACCGACAAGTATGAACTTCAGAGTGCTTGTCAATTAATAATTGAAATGAATGGATTTTTGAATGTTTCCTACTTGGCAACACTGCATGGCAATATCTAGGTGGAGCGATAGACCATTCAGGCTGAGGTTTTCAGTGTTTAGTGATTTACGTTTCCTACTTTTATCGAGTTGGTTGTATAATTTCCATATTTCCTACCCGTAGAGGTTTTCCACAAAATAGTTTAGACTTTCGCGGACGAGGTTTTCAGTGTCACTATTTTCCGGATTTGATGGCAGTGAATTTTTGGAATCTCTTCCTGACGTTTCGCTGGCACGAGTGACTAGCTTCTTAAGAGGTTTAAACATCCTGGATTAATATCCGATGACTGATCGGATAATAATCCAGGTGACACTATTCCAGAACAGTATTTCGAAGCTATTTTTCGGGTTTTTTAGCTGTTGTCATCAGGTTTTATGCCTGGCGTTTCGTTTACCACTGCGGTATATATTATAAAAGGTGGTGAGGTGACGGTCGAAGTGTTCGGGTTGTTCTCAACGCAGAAACAGCTACTCATTTTTCAACTGATTTTGGGAAAAAATCTCATGTTAATTATTTTCCATTTAATCACTCTTTATATTCCGATCGATTATTATCACAAATCAACAGCTATATAAAGTTCCTCGGTTTCATTAAGTACATAGTCGATTAGCGCACACGACCATGGCAAGGACAAGTTTATTGGTGTTTTGTATTTGTTTCATTAATGGAATGTGAGTATATGAGTAATTTCTAATCTGAACTCGTTGAAAATTGAAATTATCAGGTTGCTTTCACAGTCATTCAAATTTTCAATCTTTTATTTGTAACGGATGAACTTGAGAACCACTTTAACAATTTATAAAAATATTTCACCTTGAAAAATTACATAATTAGCGAATTTACAAAAAATTATGAACGAATTTTGATATATCCTCCATCTTAGATCCAAAATTTTCATCTGATTCTCATTGAGTGGGAATTAAATTGTTGAACAACATCAAAAATGAGGCTCCATGATAGATCCGAATATCTTAAATGCTGTTTCATTTGTTGCATCTTTTCCTATGTTCAATAAAAGTCTAATTTTTTCAGCACTATTTCCTGAAATATATGTCCCATGTTCATTGAAGGGAGCCATCTCAAAATACCCCTAAATATTCTAATTTTTAAAAAATTTCATTTTCAATGAAAATATATCAAAATTTTGTACTGACCGGCGTGAAAAAAAACAATATTTTTCATTTACTTGGATTCAGTTTCGAATGACTGAAATTCGGTCAGTTTTTCATGAATAATAATAATTCATTTATTGACTACGTTATAAAAAAAAATTATTTGTAGCAGGTCAATTACAAGATATATGTACAATCAAAGCACCTTATCAACATTAATAAAAATACATACATACATATATACATGCACATATACAGACACATGTATAAAACAAATATACATTACATTAATAAGATACAAATTAAAAAGTATAATAAAGAATTAGATAGATATATTTATTTGATCATGTTATGTACAAAATACATTTATGACAAGTCTATAAAATAAAATAAACAGTAAAAATTTATAACAAGTTTACAGGTTATGTTAACATATTCAAATTTAGTGTGGAGATTCGGCGAGCATCTTCCTTGCATCAAAAGTGTGTCTACGCACATGTTCTAAATATTCTGAAGTGGAATAAAAACAGTTTTTTTTTAAATATTTTTTTATAACTTTTTTAAAACAAAACATATTCATATTTTTAATATTGGCAGGAAGTGCATTATACAATTTAAAATCATATGAGTTTTTTTGTGATTTCATCAGCCTGAAACGTTGAGGTCTAATAAAATTGCTGTTACGTGTATCATGATCGTGTAAACTGGATTGCTTGGGAAACAAGGGGGCTCTTTTGTGAATATTTAATAGGCTTGAGTAAACATACAAAGAAGGCACAGACATAATTTCATGAGTGATGAATGATTCACGGCAAGAATCCCTGAAACCGATTCCAGCAAGAATTCTCAGAGCTTTTTTTTGTAATATAAAAATGCATTGGGCATCACTAGAATTTCCCCAAAGTAGAATACCGTAAGAAATGTGAGACTGTATGAGCGAGCAAAATACTATTTTCAGCGTAGTGAAATTTGTTATTGGTTTCAGCTGTCTAAGTAAAAATAAGGCACTCGATAGCTTACTTTTCAAACTTGAAATGTGGCTCGACCAATTTAGCCTATTGTCCAGAGAAAAACCCAATAATTTGACACACTGGAATTCAGGTAATGGCAGAGCCATAGAAACAATCATGTTTTGTGATTTTTCCTTATTCATCATGAGTTTGTTGACACTGAACCAGTGCTCCGCTTTTTCTTGTATTTCCATAGACTTATCAACAAGAGCTGAATAATTCATAGAAGAGTATATCAAGGATGTATCGTCAGCAAATAGTACACTGTGACATGGCTTCATATAGTTGTAAAAATCATTGATGTAAATAATGAACAAAAGCGGGCCCAAAACAGATCCCTGCGGTACACCTAGGTTAATCGGCCTCAGCTCAGAAAATCTATTGTTATAAAAAACTCTCTGGAAACGATTATTCAGGTAAGTTTCAATCAAACCCAAAGGAGTGCCTCTTACACCATAATATGACAGTTTTTCGAGTAAAATGCTGTGGGAAACACAGTCAAAGGCCTTTGACAGGTCCAATAGTGTGACCCCCACAACCTTTCCGGTCTCAAGTCCCTCAACTATGCCTTTGACAACACTCATAGTAGCATCGGTGGTAGAGCAGTTTTCGCGAAAACCAAATTGATAACTGCAAAAAAAATTGTTGATTTCGAAATATTTGGTGAGTCTTTTCTTAATTAATTTTTCAATGATTTTTGAAAAGATACTTATAATAGAAATAGGTCTGTAGTTATCGACAATCTCTTTGTCACCTTTCTTGTGGAGAGGTATCACTTTTGAATATTTGAAGATGTTAGGAAAATTACCTGATTTAAAGATTAGATTTATCAAATTGGTAAATGGGACAAGAATAATATCCTGAGTTTCCTTAATAATTCGACTATTTATTCCATTGATATCCGGACAAGCTGAATTTTTCAAAGATGTAATGATTTTTTGTACTTCATCACATGTAACAGGAGTTAAAAAAAATGAAGAACCAGGAGAGGGAAAATTTCTAAAGTTCACCAATTCAGAGATAGGTAGATTAGGTAGAGATTTTACGATATTGGCGGCTATACTTGAGAAAAAATTATTAAATTCATTTTCAGTTAATTTCTCTGAGAAACACCTTTGTTTAGTCTTCTTCCTGTGAAAATTCACAATGTTCCAGCTAGCCTTAGATTTGTTTTCAGCTTCAATAATATATGAATCATTTGCAAATTTTTTTGCATATCTGAGTTGCATATTGTAGTCTTTTTTGAATTTTTTAAAGTTATTTATATCTTCAGGTGCCTTGGTACTGTCACATATAATTTTCAGTTTTGATAGATTATCACGCTGTTTTCTCAATTCGTCATTGAACCAAGACACAGGATTCACATTGAACCTCGATTTCATGAGTTTCATTGGAAATATATCATCAATAAGATCATTGTAAACTTTCACCAATAGAGAAGACAAAACCTCAGTATCTGGGCTTGAGATAAAAATAGTCCAGTCGAATTCGAGCAAAGACGAACGCATTTTGTTCATACCTCTGCTTGTAATAGTCCTAGTCCAAATTGGTTTTTGGGTTTCTTTATGACTTTCGCCTGTGCAGAAAAAAAGTATTGACCTGCATGGTCAGAAAACAATGGATCAAATACACCTGCTTTGTACAAAAAAAGATTCAAATTGGTCAATATATTGTCCAGACAACTAGATTTGGAGGCAGTGATTCGAGTAACCTCCTTGATAAGTATAGTTAGTCCAAAGGATAACAAGGTGTTTTTAAGTTCATCCAATAAAGATGATTTTACTAGAAACTTGATATTGAAATCGCCAAAAAATATTATTTTATCCGAGACAGTTGCAGTTTCACTTAATAGAGCTTCAAGATTCCCAAAAATTTTTTTTTTCATTACCTTTACAGGATCTGTAAACTGTTATAATTGTAGGATTGTATTGAGTTAGACTGATACCACAAAATTCAGAATGTCCTTTCTCATTGAACTTCTTAAGGTTGAAAGTTTCTGTTTCATAATTATTTCTAGAAAACATGGCTACCCCACCATGGTCACTATTGAAACTACGACAATAAAAAGATTCAAGTTTATATCCAGGAATGTTTACTTGTTTTATATTGTCTTTGCTTTGCCAATGTTCAGATATGAGAAAGAAATCAAATGGAAAATCATTCAGAAAAAGTTCGATTTGTTCCAGTTCATTTCCAGTTCCAGTTTATTTCGGATATACGGTTGGTTACCTCGTTCACAGGCAGATGGGGCGATTAGAAATCAGTTGTTTGTTGAACGCTTCAGTCTGGTTCGACGAATGATACTCTGATGAAATTCGTTTTTCAATTATGATGATAGACACTACCTTGCACTGGTGAGTGGCCAAACCGCCCGAAACTGGTCTGCAAATTATTGAAAAAACTATTGCTGCAGTAGTATGGGCAACAGCATATGCAGAAATAACTTCTGTGAAGAATCCTGCACTGATACTTGTCGAATATAATCCAACGCCTTTCGTGGTATTAGCCAGGGGAGTATTTATTTTCTGATAGGTGTCAGTCCATTAACCTACAGTGTAGGGAGTTGATACTGGCCTGAACGAATTGTTTTTTCAGATAATTGGATGTATTTCGTTAAAAAGACATGCAGCCCTTCGCCCAAACCATGCATTTCAGTATAGGCGTACTAATGATTACTTCTGTTAGTTTAGAACGCTATTTTTCGAAAAATGCTCATCAAAAAATAATAAGTAAGGGTACCATTGGAAGCAGAATTGAACGCCAATCAAAATGATGTTCTACTTGACCCCCCTCTTGTTTAAAATTCTAAGAGTAACATCTACCCCTCCTAGAGAGTTGAACCAAGAGGGCTACAAATAGTCCTTAACAGTGTCCCCTTTGGCAATAAAATCGACCTGTCTTTTCGATTCCTCATATTGTTTACTAAAAGGAAGATATTGAAATTTTAAAATTGACACCCTGTATATTGATTGAGAAATATAAACGCAAACAAGTTTTCTCTCAAAAATATCTCTTTTCAAAATATTCGTTTTCCAAAACATTAATTGTTCATTGCATTACGTCTACAAGAAAACTGTTAACAGGTTTATGCAAAAGTGCTGTTCAACTTCGAACCCAAAACAAAAAGTTTCGCCGCCACTGCTCTTCAAAAAAAAGAAATTGGTCTCACAATGTGTTACAGGAGAAAGTTCCCATATTCTTAACAGCGACCAAGGACGACGACTGAGTTCCACTTTCACCTCCCTTTTAGTCTTCATTTGTTATTACAATTCCATTGCATGATCTAATTGGTTATGGTAATATGTGGCTACCATGTGAAAGAAGATTGAAAGAAATTCTTACGTAATACATATGTTACTGAAAAAGATAAAAGTTGCTACTGATTCATTATTAATCGATTTGATGTTTTGTTGCCTGTCTTATTCTTATTACTCATGTCGATTACTCAATTGAATGAATGAGGCGAATGTCAGTCAAATAGAAAGATGTTTCTGTTTTGGAGATTCTTACATTATCGAAAATCGAAAGTTATATAATAGTACATCATTTCAGAACCATATATCTTCTTCATTTTTAGACAGGTCATATGAATTAACTTAATTCACCTACAGATAATATATTGATTAATATTATTTTCTACAAAGCATTGCATAAAATGTATCAATATTCAATTTATGCATTCTACATTCTCATGTTCAGAAAGTTCACAGTTGAAAATTCAATGGGTTGAAAAATATACTTGTACATTGTTCAGCTATGCAACAATGCCCTACATTATTAATTTGTAAAGATGAGCAAACACTTTCTCTGATTTCACTTAGATCAGATTTTTTTATGAAATGTTTTATGAAATAAATTATATGTAGAATATACTAGAGCTGAATTTTGTAATCTTCATCAATTTCAATCTAAAATCACTCTAGAAATTGCTAGTTTGCAATTGTAAAGTTATATTCAGATGAAAATCTTGGTTGGGAATTTTTCCATGACTCCAGGAGAATTCCATATATGATTTTTCACGGTACAGGTTAGGAGAAAATGATGTTGAGTAAATGATGGAAACACAGAATATAGAGAGTCTGATTTTCTTTCAAAAATTATTTCATTGACTGCGAATTCATTCTGATTAAACATTAGTAAGGTAATATATAATATCAATATCAGGAAAAGAATGATGGTGTAATGAATAGTCCTTATAAAAAGAAAAATGTATTTTTATAGTATGTACAAAATCATATAAAAATAAACTACATAGATTTTCATGAAGAACAATTGGCACTTCAGCGGGGAAGAATGTCAGGATTGGGAGTTTAAATAAACTACATAGTTTGTATATTCAGAAACAAACAAGTGAAAAGAAAAAACCTTAAAATCCAAATACTACACATATTACTATAACACATTCAAAATCGTAATGAGTCCAGTGAAAATAATTCACTCAGTTAAATATTCAGATTGCGATCTTATCACTGTCTGAATATTGACTGGTACTTCTCAAACCTAATCATTGTGAATTTCGATTTGGTTTAAGGCATAAATTAAAACGTTTCGAGATTGAATGTCAAGACTAGAATAACTAAAGTAAATAGAAAAAAAGGGTGTATAGGATAAGCAAAAAAGCACAGAGTGCGATGAAAGGCTTGAATAAATGTGAAGAAGTGAAGAAACATGCATCGGACTGATTAATGTTAAAATTTATAAGAGCGAGAATTATGAATTATTTTGGTTCAATTGATTTTCAACAAGATTTGATGTCAACCAAAATAATACATAAAAAACGACTAACGAGATCCGCTATTACAGGAAAACAGTGAAATAAGGATAATGAAACAATTTTCCAAAAACAATTATGAAGACAAAGGTTAGAGTGAAATATAAAATTAGCAATAAACTGAAACTTAAATTCTTAGAAACAGAATGTAGAAGGAAACGAGAAGGTAGGAAGATCACATTTTGCTAATGAATAATTATTTTGAATTCACAGTACAAGTTAATTTCTGCCAACCTGGTCGATTTGCGACTGTAGATTGTTAACTACTTCGTGAGGAAACTGGTCTCCGAGAATAGAGAAGAGATCTATCTTTTGATTTCCAGGAATGCCTTCGTATGCACCGATTTCGATGCCTTCTTGAACCTTGAAGAAAGGAAATGAAATTATCAGTTCAACATTTGAAAAATAAAATATATCTTTGGTAAAAAAAAACTGGAGGCACAAATTCAACAATACTCACTGGCATGTACTCGTGAAAAATAAATAATTGTTTACCAAATAATATTCAATAATGTCAATATTTGAATAGAGAAATCTGTTCGATATACTCTAGCGAGTTGCCATATTTGAAAAAAAGAAAGTTTATAGACAAGTTTATGAAGTCTTACGACTTCATGACCCAACAGCTCACAACACTTTTCAAAATCAGATAGTTAATTTCAAATACGGAAAACTTTCACACCATCTGAGAAAATATTTCACATCTTAATGAATACTCACTTAGAACTTTTTTTGTCGTAAAATTAATTGAAACTGGGTCAGTGGTAAGTTATTTTAATATTTTTTCAGTATCGTCGAATTACATCATTATTTGACGTATTTTCTGAATATATCTTTTTTATTCTTTCACAAACTCACTTTTTGAATCTGGGCATCTTTGGGAATCAGCAGAGTATTTTGGGCTTGTCTGATGGCTTCTTGTGTATAAGCACTTCCTTCTTTTTGTGGAAAAGCAGCTGTTAGAGCGACGAGAAGAAATGCAATACAAAGAAAGGATTTCATATTCGGTTCTGGAAAAAAATGTTGTGACGTATAACAGAATTTTAAACCAGTAAGTCATTGATGTAGGTGCAATTTTTTTCATGTAATAAAATGAATCTTAGACGATAAGCTAGAGTAGGCTTTGTTTTAATGTGAGTAAGTTAATAACAATCAATTCTGCAAAATATAATGTACAAAACAATGGTGAATATTATTTTTAATCGACTTGTAATAGTGTCGACTTCTGTAATAGTGTCAATCACATTTTCAATGTATTAATGAATTAAATGAAATATGATGTGCTCAAGGTCTATGAATTTTGGTAATAACCAGCAAATATCACAACCAATAGTAAAATAAGTTTATAGTCTTCATCAATACTTTTATTATTCGCTAAAAAACTTGATAAATATAAGATATGATGTTTAATATAATGTTCGAAAGACATATTACGGAGTTACACGTACATGAGATGATTCTAACAAATGATTCAAAATTTTATTGATTAATTGTATGGTCAGATATTATCAAAACATATTAGTGAACAGAAAATTGGAATTTCCACTGACTACACCTAATGATTTGCTCTCTTAAAACTTTATTTTCAAAAATATCACATCTTCTCCTATCACATAAGCTTTTTCGTAGTAAATAACATACTCATACTCAATTCTGAAAGTATTTATGTGTGATGAGTTCAAATGGCGTTGGTATGTGCAATTTGCCAGTCTTTTTTGACTCTTGCTAACTTTTAATTTTTTTAAATTTCTTGTTCACTAGTACGTAAATAATTTCTATCAATACATCATTCAACAAATTATGTTTTTTATATCAGAATAGTGTTAGGATTTTTACATAATTTTTTTTTAAATGATGATAAGTCCGTGATTGGATTAGCCTATCAAATAAAAGAAAATATTTGATTCGGTATCTTTGATAGTCATGTGATACGAAAGCTTTGTTTTTTCATAATTTGCTATCTTTGAGGAAAAACAAAAAATACTTCTTGAACAGTTGATAATTTCCAAACTTTAACAGTATTCGTTTGAATTAGAACTGATCAAAAGTTGAAGTTGATCCTACACTATTCAACGAAACGTGGATTGAAGTTCAAACTTTTTTTTCGTATCGAAAACTCCTCAACTTCTCAATTTATAAAAATGTCAGTTCAGTAGTCCTGAGAAGTTATCTAACTCAGCAAGTGAATGCTTCATCCATTCCTGATAATTGAAAGGTTTCGAACAACACCAATCTTATTCAAAACATCTATAGGTTTGAAAAATTTCGAATGATCCACATGTCTTCAGGAATTCTCCAGTATTTTGAATGGGTCTTTCACACTATCAATTACAAATTTGATTTTAACCACAGTTGAACATTTTATTTGAATATATCTGATGGAGTAGTTTCAGATTAGCTTTCTTCACAGTATTGTAGACGACTACTCATTGGTGATGACTTCTTAATAGGTGCTACTACTATAGTTACTTACTACTGTAGTAGTGTCAAAAAATGATGTAATATGTCTCATACGGTGAAGTTTGAAAATACTTCACATGAAGTATTTGATAAGTTTGTTTTATTGTTTGTCCAAATTTTGGTTACTAAAATTAATATTAATAAAGTGTCAGAAGTATTTTGAATTACTTTTTCAATTGTGTAATATTGCAGTTAGTCAAGAATAAGAAACAAGTTTTCAAAATGAACTTAAATTCACCATTCCTCATTATAAATAACTACGCCATTTCATTGATTTACTAAATTTAGTAATAAGAACTATCTGGAACAATGAACAGTTGTTGCCGATTACACAAAACAAAAAATGGAATTCATATTTATATAAAATAATAAAAACTAGAGTGGAATATATATTCCAAAAAAATTGGCTGATTTGTGGAAAAAGAGTTCACCAAAGACTCAAATATAACTGAAAATAATGAAATTATCACTAAATGAAATCCATCTGATGAATATTGGTTTCGAACAGATAATCATTACGGCCATTCTTAATATTTAGTGGTTGAAATATATTTTTCTCGAATCTTATGTACAAAAGTAATACATATTTTTTATATGTTCATGCTTCTTCAGGTCTAGTGTAGTTTTCAACTGTCAAATATTTGATGAATTGATGAATAGATATTAAGGAAAGAGATGAATTATGCTTCAATGAAATCTCATAACATTACTCTGACAATATTTTGTCAATTTTTTTTGATAAACCATATTCAATACTCGCAGTTGAAAGTTTCACACTATGAATTGAATTTTACACTGTGAATTGAATTTTGCTGCACTTTATATACTTTCTATGATTCAATATTGGCAGATTCTTCAAATAATAATCTAGTTTTCATGTATACGCATTTTTACAATTATTTTGACAAGTCCACCTTAATCACTATCAATATATTGTTTACTTTTCAGAACAGTAACACAAAACTAAGACACTAGTAACACAAAAAATATTTTTAGGTATTCACTCTCTTACCTTTTTGTCAAACGGACGCACTGATTTCAAAGTTCCTCACGTAGTGCAGTTCCGCGTTGGTATGTCTTATATAAGAATGGAGTACCATCTCCATAATTTTGTCCCCCCGCTATCAGAGAGGATAGTGAAGACGTTGCGAGATGACCTGATTGTGGATCTTTAGCTTTTTACTCGTATGAATATAATATACAGACAGATTTAGTTAACTTCGATTCATACCTTGAATATTCTTAGCAGGTCATTAAAATTCGCTTCATATGCGACAGTCATACAATCAAATACAGGCACAGTAATTTCCATGTACGTAGAACTTGTGATTTTCAACGGCGTAATAATATTGTTATATTGAAATGGATTTCTATATTTTCACTAGGCCAGATAAATAATTTTGTGATTTGCATTCAATCAATTGATTATTCAAATACCTACTCAATAATTCATACAAGTTTCTAAAATATTTCAGGATCAATAAAATTCAAATTGAATACATTACTATAATAGTTGTATTTTCTTGAAATTCGAAACTTTTATTGACAATCTTCAAAAGTTCTCTTAGGTTTTTGATGAGATCATCTTGGAACTATATAATATCTACAAAAACAATGTCGGTTACAGAGCTGTGATGCGTTTTCCTAAACACAAGGAATTCTGAATGAAATCCTACAATGAGTAGAAAAAAACTACTTTTGTGATATTTTCTTTTCAAATTGTTGAGTATATAGTTGATATCCATCCTTGGAAAGGGTAGATAAATCTGCTTCTTTTCATTATTTAGACTTTTGATCTGATATTGGGGACAAAATCAAGTGTTATAGTTTTAATACATTGTATTTGTTTTGATACTCTCGTATTCAGGTTTCATCTTTTGTGCTTTTATTTCAATAATTTGTATTGCTTGTTCGAAAATTATGTCAATATGGAAGTATCTTTCCTTCTATTTCTCACTAAGTATTGGAATATTTATTGAGGCCAGCTTCAGAAGTAATAATTCAAAATTCATAGTTCTCACCGATAGTTTAATCGTTTCCAAAACTTTTCAGTTACTGGTACGTACATCACTGGATTAATGAATAATTTAATTTTTGGGAGCATGCTTCTTGTGCTGAAAATTTAATTGGTTCCAATCTTAGATTGCAGTATTTTATAGCTCTTTCCAAAGTTATCGATTTTGAAGTCAGTGATTCAAGGACGGGTTTATTGAATTGTAACCAGCCAGCATTCTCCCTGTATTTTCTCTGAGGGTATTATCGAGAGGAATATCATCATGATAGACAGGATAGTTTTTTTAGGAATGTACCTTCCTTATTGACTGTAAAAAATAATATCAAAGATAACAACTTTCAACAACTTCAACTTTTTTCAGGTCGTGTACCTCATAATTTGGTTCAGATATGGGTTATTTATATCCAAGTGAAGATACAAGTTTCCTTCCCAAGAATTGTTATCACACCAATTTTTATAGTTATGCCTGTTTACTTTCCGATTTGGATAAAATGGACTCTCGTCACTGAAACAAACAATCTTTAATGCACTAGAATGATTTCATGAATGGTTCTATATCTGTAGAGTAGTGAGTGTAGACCCACAGCACTCCCGAGGAGTTGTCCTCCTAGATCATCGTCCATCCTGTCCCTTCCAGGGAGGTCGACAGGTCACTAGGAGACATCTCCTTTATATTGACAGGTATAGGCCAAGACTCGCGGAACACACACTCTTTTTGGCAACCTTGAGGTGTCTCACGGTAGCCTCCGCGAAGGTTTTGGATGGTGCAGCGACATTAATGTCGTTGTGCGTCTTTTTCAACCTTCTTGGGATTCCCTCCGTGGGGATGCACCAGTGAGGGAGCTTTCCTGCAGGTGCAGCCGGTTCCTTGCCTTTAATCAAGGCGGAGCTCTTGGCGCTCACCGCAGGAAGTGCCCTTGCTGTTGGAGGTGGAGTGGGAGAGAAGGCCTTTGTATTACATCACGAGGTGATCTGCTATGTCCAGCCTCATTTCAAGCGGTAGACTTTGGTGGAAATTTCTGTTCATCCCCAGCTACCGCCTCAGATTGACGTGAGCAGCCTCGGGATTGATTTTTGTATCTGTTGTTTCTGTTTTCGTGTTTGTTTCATTCATATGTATTCCTACGAGTAGCAAGGGAAGAGTTGGTCACCTGTGGCAGAGCCCCGCATTTCCAGAAGTAGGCTGATTACAATGAGATTTCGTCCAGTTCTCCAAGGGGATCGTTCGTACCGCATATCACCCTGCGGCCATTCAGTTGTCGGCACCTTACACCTTAGCTTGGGTAGGTTGGTACACGGTGGCATGTTTTGCAAAGGCTTTCGCAGAATTTTAGTTCCCCTCACGATATTTATTTCTGCCACTGACCTGGGGTCTGTCGACCCCGTCCGTAAGGCCACATTGGCTTCCCGGACAGGGACTCCAGCCCCTCGGCAGTTCCCCTATCGGTCACCTGGGGACGCGCCCGATAGGAAGCACGACCCACGGGTCCATGAATGGTTGCTCACTGTTTCACAAACGGAAAAACAGATTTTGAACAGTACTCTACGGTGGAACACATACACTATTCAGCTTCGAAAACGAAAAAGATCAAATATCTTCAAAACACATTTGTCGAAAAAAATACAAAAACACTTCGATTTTTCTTTCAATGGGGACATATTTTTATCATAACCTCAACTGCCACACCTTTTCTTCCACCCCGTCTAGATGTATCTCTTCTCAATAGAGTCATCCAACATATTATGTGTTGGTACAAGGGGTGTTTCTTTCCTGCTTTTGGGGTTTAGTTCACGAGATACAGCTGTTACTAGTTGACAAATGTTTTTCTTTGGCGATGGTTTCATACCTACAGTCGAAACGTGTTGAAATCAGTTGAGCCGCAGGCACACTGCTGTTTGGGTTTTCTGCAGTGATGAGACGTAATACTTCGAAACCGGGCTGTAGGTGTTCTATTCGATTGGTCCTGCTTCTTGATGAAACAGAATCATCTACAAGACCATCCTCTAGAGGTTACTTTTTTTAATGTCTGCAATAGTTCTAGGGAATTGTGAAATACGTAAAACTCTTTTCGAATCGAATGACACCTCAATCATAATTTCACCTCAACTAATTTGTTGCACAATATGCAAATCAGGCCTAAGCACATTTTTTTTGAGCACAAAATTTCACCTTTGACTATTTCAGAAACAGTATCAACTATAACTCATCTAGAAAATTGTAATGCCCGATATACGAGATCATAATCAAGCAAATGATAGATATTTGACTATGACCTTTTCATAAATTCATTACATTTTAGATTAGTTACATATCGATGACATTCAAATATTTACCCATTTAGAAAAAGAGATTTGATTTCACCATTTCAGTATGTGTTATTATTACAATGTCATGAAATTTTAGAACAATATTCTGTATCGCTAATTTAAAATTCTGAGGTATAGTTCAACTAAACAATATAGTGCAACCTACCTTGCAACAGCTCCCCTTCAATAATATAGTTAGGGAGCTAACTATTTTCATTATTCAGCTCGATGGGATTGAAAACATAAAAATAGAGGGAAAGTCTCAGTATGGTGTGTCTATAATTTTCAGCAATATTTTCAAGGGCATACATTTTTTCGAATGTTTTTGTGTGAAAAATTTCAACTATTACACTATTCGCATCCAAATTTGGGATCAATGTGTTTTCAAACCATTGTAGTCCTCGAGATTTTTGCCACATAATTTCAAGGAATTCGGAACCCATCCTTTACTTCCTCCGCAATGCATAATGATTAGTCGCGATCCTTTGTTTGCAGGCATGTTAGGCGTACACATCCTCGAATCATCAGTTCACCGTTTCGTAACTGTGCCGTGAGTTTTATACCAAGTTTCATCCAAATAGAGAATTTGCCGTTGTTCGTGTCTATATTTAGTTATTTGTTCTAAGTATTTGTTACGCAATTCTAACTATTCCTCTGCTTTCCATAACTGCAGGACGTTTGTTTATTATTTTAAACATGAATCCTCGTTTCTTTATCCAATTCTGAAGAGCTTGTTCACAGCAGCTCACGTTGTGGCCAAAAGTATTCAA
The DNA here is from genome assembly GCA_015342185.1 of Leptinotarsa juncta. NCBI lineage: Eukaryota > Metazoa > Arthropoda > Insecta > Coleoptera > Chrysomelidae > Leptinotarsa > Leptinotarsa juncta. The sequence continues at coordinate 6,579 of WOGJ01105135.1, read as the reverse complement.
TTTTTTCCTTATGATTTTAGTTGTAGAAATCTCATTGCTGTCGTAAGCGTTATGTTGTTTTTTGCAATGATTTTATTAGATGAACATCTGAAGGTTTTGGTAATCTTGTATTGCATTGCCTCTTGCATCGCGTTTGTTTTGACTATTTTACGATAGTTGAGAAAACAATTTTGGTCAAATCTGATGTTGCTTGTAATAGTTTGTTTCCCTCGAAATTAATTTGAGATGTAGATTCTTATATACGTTGAAATATACTCTCCGTGTTTCAATATTCAAATGAATCCGAATCTTATTCACTGGTATCTTTTTTCCGTATTGTTCATCATCGTTATTGGAATCACTACACTGGAAAAAGTCTGCATTGTTATCACACTCCTAATTACTATTAGTACTTGTCCAAGGACACCACATTTTAAACAGATAACAAAAATTTTAAGTAATTATAATTCCACCAATATCGAATTTCAACTCTCAAATCGCGATCAGTTCCTGAACTGAACATTAATGACACGACGACGATAACCATCCCTGCATTCCCTGATTTCTATTCGTCACGGTAACATAACTCTTTAGCCAATCATAAAACTCGGTAAGTGAAAATTATCCAATACGAACCGCCAATTCTACAGTCCACGTGGACTAGTTCGCAGCCGGTTCATGTCTGTATATTTTTTTTGCCTTTGAGAGTGCCGCCGTCTTTAAGTGTGCGCAATATCGTTTTCTTCGACTATACCGTTAGTTACGGGCCATGAGGAATTTTGATTATTTTATCAGTTTCAGAACTATTTAGGATTCAATTCCAATGAATTTCATGTGGCCATTATGTTAACTGTGTTTGAGGTTATTGGAACGAGATGGAATATTCTACTCGACGATACTTTGACGGGGAAATATCAGCCTGTTAAGCAGCTAGTGATGTCAATTGGTAGTACAAATTGTATAATCTCTTGAATTCCTTCAGTTGACCATTCCTGAAATTGTTGAATGCCAAGAAGTTATTGAAAGATATTTTCTTGTGGAGATATTTGAATCGGTATTAGGTTGTTTAAAAAATTTTGTTCGTTTTTATATTTCTAAGTTGAACTGCGATATCTCGGCGAATATTTATTCAATTCAATCGAGTAGATTTCATTTGAATCAGTGTATTTTTTCAAAATAACACAAGTTGACTAATTCCGTCCGCATGAAAAGTGTGTGCTAGAGATTCAATGAAGTCGACGAAAGCAGTTTTTGCCTGGTCCTTATTTGCGGAGGTTCTACCGCTGAAAAAGTCATCAAAGTGCTTCAAAATATGATAGTCGATTGACAGGTGATCTGAGGAGTTTGGTGGGAGATTTGTGGAACATGTGGACGTGCGTTGTCGTGGAGCAGAATGGGACCTCTTCTGTTGACCAGTGCCGAAAGGTGCTGATGCAATATTTGGTAAATTTCGTGGGTTTTCGTCTTTGAGAAATTTCTAAGTAGCTTATCGTTGTCCAACCACTGTCCTCAACATCTCCTGTTGTTGTAGAGGACCCACCTTACATCACATGTTACGATCCGTTCCAAAAAAGATTGTTTTGTTTGCGCAGAAGCAAAGAAGAACATACCTCGAAACATGACAATTTTTGTCGATCTTTACAAAACTTTACAAAATCCACAATTTCACCACTAACACAAGCGAATGTTTCAAGTGCAACAACAGCCATAGAAGAAGCAAATCTACTAACTGAACAATTTGCGTCCCCATACACAGTCGATATTCTGGGAAAAGCATCACCCGCTATTCCCACACTAGAACACACAATGCCGAAAATTACTTTTCGACAGCTCTATATCAGGAAGGCCCTGATGAAGTGCCCGTTATCATACTCAATGAGTGTGCAAACGAACTCGCACCAGTATTTTGCAGACTTTTCAGCATGTCTTATACGAAAGGGGTTATTCCTTCTTTTTGGAAGATTGCTCGCGTTCAGCCTATTTCCAAAAAAGGCAAGAAAAAACTTCCAAATAATTATAGATCAGTCGCTTTGCTATCAGTGATATTAAAAATCATGGAGAAAGTCGCAAACCATCATATCCTCAAATATTTGGAAGACTTCAACATCTTTAGCGATCATCAATATGGCTTTCGTAAACAAAGATCAACAGGCGACCTTATCGTATGTCACCCATATTTGGAAATTCGCAATTAAAAAACATGAAAAATCAAGAGTCGTTGCGCTTGATGGCATGATGGTTTGCTGGTCAAACTTCAATGCTATGGCTTGTCGGATCATTTTTGTGTACGGCTTGTCAGCTTCCTGAAAGAACGTTCCCTATAAATGGCCGTCGATGGATACCTCTCGGATACTTTCACCATCAACGCTGGTGTTTCCCAGGGATCCATATTTTCTTCCTCCCTCTTTTTAATGTATAATAACGACTTATCGAAAAAAAAACAAGAATCCAATATATTGTACACTTGCCTCGACATTCCATTTGGATTCCAGGACATCGGCTATGGAGGCACATCTTCACCAGCAGCAGGAGCCAAACCGTTGCATATTTCTGATATGTACTGATCTTGGTGGAATCAACTGTGTCACTTGAACACTTCCCGTGAAAGTATCTATAGAAGAGAGACAAATCTCCAATGTGATGTTCGTGTCTCGAATCAGGCGGATGGATTTAATGGAATGCAGCAGCTTCAGGGTATGTTTGGGGGCAGATATCCATACATGACAACAATACTCCAAAAAAGGTCTGATCTGAGCTTTATGAAGCATCAAAATTTGCCGAGGTGTGTACAGTTTTCTGGTTCGGAACAGTGTTGCAAGCTTTTGAAAAGCCATCTATTGACATCCATTTCAACCCCCAACAACTTATCGATGCGGAATTGTCAGGTTCGGAGACATTTATCTTTTTGGAGTAAACCGATGCCAGGGTTTTAGTGGCATTGAATTGGACCTAGTTACTTTCATCCCACTTCAAAATCACTTGTTTGAAACAATCAAAAGCCGCATGGAAGTTGACGTCCAATTCTTTCGCCATCCAACGCACCGTTCGTGATGGGTCAGTCCCCACCAGGATCCTCATTGTCCTGGTTAATGTAAGTGGATCACTTCGGAGCTCGTCTTCGTGTCCTAAATTTCCGGAACAAAATTTCGCAAACCAACGTCGAACAGTGTTTTCATCGAAACTATATCATTGTCAACTGTCTGGTTATTCTTTTGGTCTGTTTTTGGACAGCATCCATGTATAGAGTACAAAATTTTCTATTAATCAGTATATACCACGAAACAGTAAAATCTATATTTTTCTAGATATGGAGCTAGAAAAAAACATGACATAAAACGGACAAAACCTTCGAAACAACCTGATATAGTGCCATTCGAAAAAATTGTGGAAAAAACTTCTACTTATGAGCCCTCAGATTTCTGACATTTTTATCCGCTTCGGAAAGAGCTGGGCATGTGCTACAAAGAGCCGGGTTCCTCTTTACAAAAAAAAAACAGTATTTCAGCAAATGAAAATCACTTAATAAACTATTTGTCTGGTATATAAATCTTATCAAACTGTAAAATTGCTCATTTCTGTGAAAATTAGTTATTTATCAGTAAACCGCAACATCCAAAGGTTGGAGTCTATGGCTACAATGAGGTGGAAATATCAGCAGAAGTAACTTGTCCAATTTGTTTTGACCCTTTTTCAGCAATGATTTTAGGAGGAGCTGAAACAGTGCTGCATCCTGGAGCCGGCTCTTTCAAAGCCACCAAAAATAATGCTAAATAGATGCCTAACAATGCAACATATCAATTTTATCAACTCATGCTGCACTTTTCTTTGTAAAAAAATTGAGTGAACGCAAAAAAAATACTTTTTGGTTCTAAAATCTTCGGTGTGGTCTACCGGCGCCATTTGTTTTCGGAGAATTGTTGAATGTTTGTGTATCACATCTATTCGGTGTTGCCATACAAACATTAAAATCTCTTTCATACACACTATCCCCTATCCGGTGTCCAACCTAACCTACCTTGCAATTGCACTATTACAAAATATTACGAACATTGAAGAAACATCAGATAATAATAATATCTATTATACAAGATATGATTTTCTGTATTAAATCGTGATAAATATCGCAATTTTGGGTTTATTACTTTTGGTTGCAATACAATTTTCTTACCTTCCATTCGTAGCAAGCAGAAGAAATCAATTAAATTAATGGCTACATTGATTGGCTGATATTTTTGGTAAAAAACCAATAAAGTCTATCCCAAATCGAGCTTTTCCAGAAATCAATTGTCATTTAACTCTAAAGGAAGTTATTTGATATCAAATATCCGTCATCCAAACTCCAAAAAAGATATCGTCATTAGGTCCTCATCGTAACCCTCCAATGGCTTCCATAAGTAGTTTGATTCAATTGTGAAACGAAAACTATTTTTATACAAACCAGTATTTTTCGTGAAGAAACATTTTTAAGTAAACTTTAAAACGTGCCACATTCTCATTCAATCTCGAAGATAGCGAATCAATGAAAGTAATTTCCTCAATCTGCATACCCTGTCGAGTACCCGCATAAAAAGTGAACTTCCTTCAATTTGCATCACTCACACTACAAGTACAGTTAATTTACATGATCACATCGTCATTACGATTATATAACTTGTATATCATCTCATAAATACTGTAAGAGATTCACTCATGAATATTACGGAAAAAACGCCTTCATTAGAAAAAGTTTTTTTTGGTAGGTTTGATTTTCTCTCAAGCGAAACAGATCATTGGACATATTTGTTGGAGAGTGAAACACATATAAATATAAACATTTCAAAGATTATTTTTTTGATGTCAGGAATGTTGTTTTCAATAGTGTCAAAAAAGTGCATACATGGATTCAATTAGGAATCATACGTTAAAAAATAAGACATATGATGGAATCGGCTGATACTTGATGAAAATCCATAACTAACGTATTCGTCAGGCGTGTGATTAAGACACGCCTGAGGAAGCCATTGTATTGCGAAACACGTGTTCTGTTTTCGTAAAACTGTTTAGTGAAAATCACACAATGAAGTGTTTTTAGAATACGTTAAAAAGTAAGAC